>JAIPMN010000947.1:8041-20335 GCA_020650975.1 Apostichopus californicus | reverse complement strand
TATATCATATATATTTCATTGTTGTACACTTTGCTAAGGTCAAAGTGATATAGCGTTGGCGTTATGCCATATTTTCATCTTTGTGCAATCTCTAATAACCAGAGGCTATATAGATAAGGTATATCCTTTTAATTCGATAATGTCCTTACAGGTGCCTCACACGGAGTTTACTGTCTTCTTGCTATGATGTAGTTTGGTGCGTTAAAGGAATATCAACACCTTATATTTGCCACATAGTATCTATTGCAATAGATACAAACAAAGACACACACAGACAAGCAGACTGTTTAATAAAGACCTAAGATGCATATTTTGTTATGTTGTTAAATATTATATAGTGACACCCATTTCGGGCATTCCGACGTTTCATCATGTTATGACAACACATCAAAATACACTTATTTATGTTTTCTGTTCATTCTTCCTTCCTTTCCATTTCCTTTCCTTTTTAAACGGAGGGGGTGCCCCCTCCCCATTGAGATTATTTTTAAGCTAAGGAATGCCTAGATGCAAAATGGTGCTTTATTTCTCAATTTCGTAGGTTACAATAATCCTTTAAAAATGACCCAAAAATAATTTTCCAGAAGCAACACTTGATTAAACTAAGGAAAGTTAAAACGTAAACAAAAATGGACAAAACTATATGTTTTAGACGGGATTTTATTTAGTTTTTCAAGCATTGTGTGACAACATGCTTGAAAAATATGGAAAAATCCTAAAAACAATCCATTAGCACGGACGGGTTGCTAATATCACGTTCTTTTGTATACGAACTAACAGACTAACTAACATGGTGATTTCATGAGCTGATTCCCACAGTTAAAAATATATATCTACGCAGCCCGTCTGTTTTCTTTTAACTACTGTGAATATGGTCTGTAATTTTTACCAGGCTCCCGAGCCCACCGGCCCACCGGGCCTTGCCCAAATGCCCGTGTGGCCAGTCCGCCACTGGGTGTGAGTTAGTGTACCGATTACGGGTTTGCGTGCCAACTTCATGCTTTAATTTAAATGCCCCCTCCACCCCCGCCCCCCCCCAATCCACCCCTCTTAATTTCATTTGGAAAGTAAAATCTGAATTATTCGATTGCCCTCGGTTGTGTTAGCGTGTTCCTTAACATCAACAATTACAATGTGTGTTTTTTTTTAAGTGCGTCTATTCTCAAACTTGATCAGATAACCATAGAAAAGCATCGCTTGATTTAGACACAGAAGAAACATTATCATTACCAAAAGGTGCTTTACAAGTCTGACGGGTTTTGTCAAACTCATTGACATTGATGAGGAAAGATAAAATATGATAAGACCTATCCCTGTATACGCTATAGTAAATCGAAGAGATATTTATATATTTTAATCATGAAATTGATTAAAAGATTTGCCGATGACGCTATATGAGCAAGCTTAAATTTTGTGCTTAGCAACCAAATTTACTCTTAAAAGGATAGTTCAAAGAAAATTTATATTCTACAAATAAAAGAAGAACACATTCTAAACATTCTGGTGAAATTTGTACTAAATTTCTTCGTCTTCTGGGTAATATCACTTGAAGTGGAACGTTTTTTTTCTTTTGTTCTTAGCAGGAGTGAACTTGTAGCCAAACAGATGTGGTGATGACTATAGAAACACAGTAACAAATTTGGTTTATAATTATATGTTTTTCTTAAAATATTAACTACAATTTTCTACTTCAAAAAGTGGGATGTATCTTAGTAGGAGTATAGTAGTCTATCATCACCGATATGTTGTTGTTAACTTAACACTCACCTAAGGTAATATTGGAATCCTATCCAATCCAATAGTGAAGAAAAATATAATGAAAAGTAATTTAAACAAAACAGCTTGCTGGGGCCGTGTGCAGCTATGATAACACACCTGTTTGCTCCAAGTTCACTTTTGGGTACAAGCTATGACTATTTCGATTACTAATATCTCGAGCTCGCCATGTAGACATTGGATGTAAATTTCATTCATATACTAAGAAAGTTTTACTTTGTCCTTATTCAAAAATCGACTTTCCTATATGGACTATCTTTCTTTAATTGGCAGCTTTGGCATGCCAAGTTTTATTCAACCGAAATGCATTCTGGGACGAAAAACATCCTGAGTATAGTAAAATACAAATTGATGTACGTGACTTTCTCTCGGTGGACTTAACTTCAGTATTAATTCGTGGATTTAAGGCTTACTTTAAAATATTGATTCAATGGCCAAAGTATTCTTATTGTTTTGTAGAAGTTTGACGACCAATACAAACTGATATATTTATTTTCATAACATATCCGTTACTTTCAAATTTGGAAATACTATGGAACGCCGCAAGTCGATAGCACAACTTGTTTAATGACTTTTCGAAATAACGGTGAGGAATGGCAACATATTGTTCTGAAGGTGAGGGCAAATTATTCTTGACTTTGTTTAATGGCCTCATTTGTTGAAACCATTGACACGTATTTTGATTCAGTGAGTCGGTTTTTAGCCTCCAGGACTTTGCATGGCATCGAGCCATAGGGAAGACTAAATACATATATGCCAACATCTCTTGGTTTAGTTTAACAAGACATTTCTGCATGCCTTGAACAAAGGAACTTTACCGAAACGCCTGCAGGAAGGCTACAACCTCTGTCAACAGAGATGACGAGCCATTCAAATTTGACCTTCTCGTTGAGGAGTATATAGGCCTCTTTGAATCCGTCCAGTAAGAGAGTAAAACTGAATTTTATTTAAATTTGCACCACAAAAAACAATCTATTAATGACACTTCTGGACAACCAGTACGTGATATATTTTCGTTTCTTTGGCAAACCACGAGTTAGGTTTTGTTATTAAGTTAATTCTTCGTCAAGAGAACTTTGTGATACTAAACGAAAGAAACTTTCCCATTTTGCAATAAGTCGTTACTACCTGTGTCCTTCACATTTGATACACTAACTTTGTATCTATTGATGATAAGAGTATGATAAAATTTATTAAAGCTGGTTATTCTCTCGAAAGTGATAGGCCGCAATTCATTTGAAAACGTACTTCCCAATGTGATATAGAGTTGGTTTTGAAGCTATTGGGGCGCACTGGAGTCTGATAAGCGCATTAATAATGAGCGCAGTCGATTAGCGTGATACGATGTCAGTGTATATTTTGTGACAATGTCAATGTTACGTACGGTACGTTCGCTTTAAAGTTAAAACTTGCCTGCGACGCAAGTATATATAATAACAAAGGGCATGGAATTTACTCCGTCATTGTGTGCGTCAAGTTATCTTATACATTGTGTATGGGCTTCAATGCACTCATCCAAAAAATACCGACAGTGTCTGTATACAAGCGGACGTCCCTGGCAGTTTGGATTGTCTTGTTTAGTTGGTCCCAACACATTCAGTAAGTAATTCTTAATATAAATGTATTTAGAAGTTGTAAAGCTTGTACCATGTATGCCGATATTTAACATTATGTTCATTATGTGATTGTTTCATGTACTCAAAGTTGCTCCTTTTTGCCTTATATGTAAGCCTTATCTGAAGTAAAATACATGCGAGTGACACGTGTTAGGGTCGCATTTATATCATTTCGAGAACGTGTTTGAATGCCAACTATAGCCACCCCCCACCCCCTTATGTAGGCCAAGAGCTTGTCGTTTAAAACGCTGACAACCTTACAGTCAGTTTCTCTCCATTTATAATGGGGGAAAAGCAGCAACGTCCTCATGGATTTTGATAATCGGGATGCTTTCATATTTTTATTGTTCACGACATTTTTTTCGTAAAACTTTCTGTTAGACTAAGTAGTCCAGCCTCTTGAATTAACGTGCCTCAGTTGTCAACAGGTCATAAGTAGCACCTCCAAATTTTTGTAAGCTAAAGTTGCTAATAGTTTTCAGAAGTGTTTTCTTACAGGCACTGATCCTCTCAACCATTGAGAATAATTTAAAATACGAATTAATAAAAAATCCCAGTATGAATAATTACTTTAGAGTTAACATGCTTGGTGCGTTTGGGAGGGAGGGGGCTTGGGAGGGAGGGGGCTTGAGAGGGAGGGGGTCAAAATACTGATGAACTTCAAAGTGTAATTTCTCCACAAAACAAAATAATAGTGATATAGACACATCTCGACTGGTAGCAGTAATTTTTAGTGATCTGAAACATATTACACTTAGCTCTGTGCCTAAAGTCACTCTTTGAAAGAAATATAGAACTTGTGATTGTTGTACGATCTATTCATCGCCTTCGCAAACTCGTTTCTCATTCCCTGCAGCAAGACGAAAAAATAATCACTTTGACATCTCAGTGACTATATTCCCAAATCTGGAATGAAAGTGCTTTAATTACACTTCGGTTAAGGCATTGAATTTATTTATTATTGTAATGGATGTTCATATTTGACCCTGTGTGTTTCATGCTTGAGTTTTACAAGCCAGTAGATTTACTATTGTCAATCTTAGTTAACGAATCTGTCAACGACATCATGTATTGTTAAATTATATTCGGTCATTTGAAGGTCAACACTTTATATAACTGCCTGACATCTCAGTTTGATCCTGGCAAATTGATTTTGTTCCTGTATCTGGTAAAATCGGAACGGGTAGAAGAATAATAATGAAAGAAGAAAACACAGGTATAACATTACTTTAACGAGGCGTTACAAAGTGATTCCATTATTACAAAATAAGTAGGACAGTTTAAAAGGTCAAGAAAATTCTCAGAAGACGAATCAAGGGAAGGAAAAGATTTATATTTAGCAGTCCGAAAATAAGGAACAATTTTAGACAAATCACGGTAAAATAGCAAAAACAAGGAAAACTATTTGAATCTTAAAAGGTTATGGCGGATGGAAAACAAATGAAGCCTCGAGAGAAAAGTTAACCAAGACGGCGTCGTAATTCAAGTGAAACGAGGAAGGGCATAATTAAATTGGTCCTATGTTGGCATTATACGAAATTGGAACGGAGAAAACAAACTGAACTCCTTACATAAAAGAGTCCATTAAGGATGAATTTTAGCCTGAATTTTGGTATTTGATAGTCCAAGGAAACGGAAGATTGCAGTGCTATCGTCAGACCTATGTTTCTGTATAGCTATTCTGATTTTCACGATGATCAGACCTGAAAGTATGTTTTTTTATTTCTGGAAATCTCCTATAAGGCCTGACGTCAGCTCTTCAATGCAAATGTGAAATGTTTTTATTTGTTTTATAAATTATAATAACTCAACAAAGTCTTCATATAAAGAAAAGCACGTTTTTCCTTGTGTATATGATATTCAATACAATATGTCCCTTAACACTGTCCCCTTAATTTCTAAACGCCTTCGTAATATCATGTTATTCGAAACTATACAACCCTATAGTGTGCTCTGATTTTGATATAATCAAATAGAATATGCTTTATGTGGTTTTGATGTTGGGGTGAATGTATTGAAGTACACGTGGTGAGAGGATTTGGGAAATTGAAGCGATCTTATAGACCACGTTATATGTATTCAAACGAAGCTTTGATAATGTGAGTCAATATGGTTCGGTATGTATTTGAATTGTAATATCATGGTGCCGGAATGAATCAGCATCACGTGACCGATTTGTGGTATCACGTGGCCGGTATGTACCATATCGCCGGTATACAGTATCATGTGGCCGGTATGTAATACGTATTAAGTGGTCGATATGCATTTGTATAGGGCCGGCATGCATTATAGTTGGGCCCGTTTGCATTTGTACAGGGCCGACACGCATTATGTAGAGCCCGTTTGCATTTGCATAGGCTGGCATGCAGAATGTAGGCCCGTATTCTGTATCACAGGGCCGGCATGCATTATGTAGGGCCCGTATGCAGTATAATAGGACCGGGATGCATTATTGTAGGGCCCGTTTGCAGTATCATGTGGCCGGCATGTATAGTTGACGAGAATATGTAGCAGTTCACATTAAGTTTAGAAGCACACTGCGTCTTACGATATAAATTATGCGTGTATTGATGATAGTAATGTATACTACGGTTTCAATCGTGAGCAAGATTTTAAAAATGCAATTCGTTAAAAACTTATCCATTGCGCGGTATTTAACAAAATAAAAAAATAAAAAATAAAAAATGGAAAACGACAACAGTTTGTCGAGTGTCTTCCTTTGGCAAGTTCGTACGTTCGAGCAACTATTATCACGCTTTGCACAAATATCTGTAGTTAATTATTAATGAAAAATATAGAGTTTTTTTTATTTTAAAATGAATTAATAGTTAATAATTAATGATAATAAAAATGCACAACCATCTGCCGCAGAGGGGGAAAGACAAGGGTTGTAAACCAGAAAGAATAGAGTTGCGACTGAAAGGGTCGATTGAGCTATCCGAAATATAGCGGTACCATTTGACTTATTTTAATAATAATAATTATAATAATATTATAATAATAATAATTTTTATAATTAGTTATCGAACCAATTACTCGTGTTCAACCTTGAAAATTGAGAAACCTCTACTTGTAACAACTCATCATAGAGTTCCAGATTCATTAAATGCATATAGACTTATATATAGCAAATACGTCGCATGTATTAATTATTTTTCTGTTTGGTGAGTCATTAAAGAGAGGTAACAAAAATAAGTTTAATTCGGTGATAAATGTCTCTTAATGATGAGTTACACCTTTTAACAAAACGCGTAGGATGTTACGGCGCCCAACTGCCCAGGGCACCAAGAGGCGCAGATGAACTGTTTACGCGTCTTTTTATTCGGTTAACCTAATTCATTACGATTCAGCTGGGTTTGACCACAGACACATTTACGTGCTCTAACATAAGTTTTTAACAATCGCGATGTGCTTTCTCCATACTTGACCAGATTTACGCACCGCCCGCTCATTTTGCAGCTAGTATTGCTTCTGCTTTGACCTGGTAATTCCTATCCTCTCGTTGCAGCTTCATTAGCGCTATTTCAACAACTACTTGTTTTGTCAAATGCTATATTTAAACGATATCTTTAAGAAGGCCTCATTGTCTTTGAAAAAGGGTCCAATACTTGCACTTATTGTCGAGGTAGGTTTCCATACATGAAATGATCTCCATATGCATGTCTGGGTCTTAACATGTGTATGATGTACCATTCGGTGGGTGTGGCTAGGGGGGGGGGGGGGTCAATATCCACCCTATAAACTCACCCAAAAAATAGTTAATACCACAATTATACTTTCGGGGGTATATAAGGGAGGGGGAGGAAGGCTCTCTCTCCCAGACTACCTGCATGGGTAGTCAGCTGAAATTTTACATTACGAACATATACCAGACGGTTGCGACTATTGTTTGGACTCTCATGGATGTATAATCCTTTCTCGCTGATGTGGATTAAATATGTCTGATTCTAAATGTTTCAAAGATCATGTGTAATATTATTGGTTTTATAACTAATACAGATAACATCTAAAATCACGAAATTGGAGCCTAATCGACGAAATGCAAAACTGTTTCTAAGAATATCATTTCCGGGAGTTGGCAATGGGTCCAACGTTGTTGCGAACGTATACAAATTTTGGATTAGTGTAACATTCCCCACGGGTTAGGAAGCCAACGGAACTCTTGGAAACATATCCACGCAATTATCGTTGAAATATACCGGCCTACATCAAGCCTTCTATTTTCGATGGGTGCCTTTGGAAAGTGTCGCGGGATCGCCGGTTAAAGTCCCACATCCGATGGACGAGAGTGTAGCTAGACATCTGACAACTTTCTCAAAGGTTGAGAAGTAATATTTCGTCAGGTTTACATCTTTGAGGACCTTTAAAAGATTCTTGATAAAACTTGAAGCAGTTCCAGTAATGGTCATTTATAGATGTTAGCAAGCTTCCAGCAAATCAATCAAAGTCGGCCGAATTTATATCCCCTCCCCCACCCCCTAATCCCATGTTTGGGGGTTTGTATGCCTATTAAATTGATATCCGGCGCTATATACTGTATGAACGAACTTAGCTTGTAATTTATAACTCATTACGACTATTTGACATTTGTGGTTATTGCTTGGCGGTGTTGAGTATACTGTACCCGGTTTTACGACTAAGCTTAATGACTGTAGCCACTCAACGGGTAATTTATTAACATGTGTTTCGTGCGATTATCGACGTCAATTTTTTTGGGCATAGGCTATAGCTCTATGGTCATCACTTCACCAACTGAATGTAATCAACACAAGCAGTTTTCTTTTGCGCCAAATTTAGTTACGACCCTTTCAAGATCTTGAGGGGAAAATACGGCGGTGTAAAAAAAAACTCTCCCAGCCATCAATGTAAAGTCTACCGTCATCCTTCGATCATCCTGGTTTATTGTATAAGGCTACTTCCAACACAACACAGGAATCCATGTTATGCTCAGTCACAATCATATTGTCTTAAACATTGTTCAAAAATTATTTATTATATCTAAAATAATAGTATGACTTATATAAACGACAAAGTGATTTCCATGCAGGGCCAGATACGATTTCGCCGCAAGCATATGTAAAGAAAAACGGCAACTTGTTAGCTTAGTAACTAAATAGTTACTGCGAAATTAATTCATAAGACCAGTAAAAATAAGACATTGAAAACTACTGCGTATTATTTCTATAAGCTAAAGTATTCAAGTATATGGACCTTTGCCTGATTTGCAACATCCATATTTACGAGAAGAAATGTTTACCTCGATATTATAGATCAGGGGAACAATATTTCCTAAATATATATTTCCAAAATGTCTAGGATGTTTAGTCCGGCGAACGTTATTTCCTTAGAAAGTATATGATCTGATCGGATACGTTCTTTAGTCCTTAAGGTGACAAAATATTACTGACAGCAAACTGCGCGTATGAACGTTGTCTGCTCCCAGTCAGGAAAACGCAACATGTCGCTCGCTTTGACTGACGGGACTTAAAAACTGATTAAATTATGATATACGTATAGTCCGAACACACGCATACACACACATTTGTTGCTTGTATATAATTATGGTCTGTAGAGGGTGGGGAGGGTGGGGAGGTTGCGGAGGGTGGGTTTTGGTCAACTCTTGTAATCTATCATCGCATTCTCTTCGTTAATTGTTCTCGGGCTTCGTCGTCCAGCCAGGAAGTTTTGCTATTTAACGTCAATGAGTAAGAAAACGGTACACGCAAAGAAACGATGAAAACAGAAACAACACAGCAAATAAACCTCAAATCGACTCCGTCGCATCGAGATAACCCTTACGTTGGCCAAACGTCTCAGCTGCATCTTGTTGAAATAAAGTCTTCAAAAGCTGTTATTGGTGAAATATCCTCGCATATAGCTTATAAATAAGAGCACCTACAGGATCCTATACATAAGTACCATTTTTCTTAGAAAAATAATACACGTTGTTGTTACTCATTCTAATTAAAATGCACTTGCGTTTTCCAAGTTTTGTAGCTGTTAACCATGCCTCGGTTTCTCTCTGAGGAAGTGTTTAATTTAAGGGTTATTTAGTCGTAACATTGCCAAAAGAAATCTCGCATGCCCTGTTGTGGATATCATTCAGAAACAATGTATACGGACAAAAGTGTTGGCAACTTTACATGAATAAAAAAAGGGATGTTAGCCCTGTAGCCGTATACAAGTGATTCTAACAGTGCTTCTGTATATTTGCTTCAGCGTATAGCGTCAAGTGGAAAGGCTGCCCAAAGATAAAAGAATTTGCATCCGTTTTTTATATGATGGGCTGTCAAAACTCCAACAACTTTAAAATGCACATCATCATCACTCATCTATAGTGTTAACTTAAGGGAATTGCATTGGAAATGACACTATATGAAAACCGGAAATTGAATGTCATTTCATTGGCAGCGACTTCCTCACTATATGAGCATGAAGAGCGTGCAGTGGGCGGGTTTTTTTTTTTTTAACGTTGAAATATTGCGAACACGTAACTTATAGAGAACAAAACGGGTTAGAATCACGTGTTCTGTGAACGCTTTTCAATCACACCATTCGACCTAGAAAGATCACCCAGTAAGTATAAAACTTAAATAGAACCGAGTTTAACCCCTAAATTCGACGACGTCGGAACATCAGGCCAGTAGCGAGACGAGGACACGGGGGGTCCTGCCTCCCCCCTCCCGTACCGACTACCGTGTACCCCTCCTCCTGTGCCATCATCAAGTTTCCACGTTACTGGGACACGGGATATTGTGCCCTTCTTTGACTTGTTGGTATCACCCTCCTTAAATTCTTTCGCCTCTTAAAAATTCAAAATTCCCGTATAGCTACGGGTCTGTGGAACATTGTTCTTTGCTCTGACTTGAAAGCGATTAACAATTGTAATTTTAACAACGTGTGGAATTAAATTGGTATGGTTACAAACGATATGCAGAAGTCACAAATTGTCTCTTCTCACAGGTGTTGAAGTCATAGAATTCTGAATCGCAAACGTGAGGACGACTTGAATAATGTTATCAAAGTGTGTGAGTCATTGCAGCTTTGTGAAAGGTGTGAGCGCCTATTGCAGCGTACTAGCTGTGAAATTAAAAAAATGTAAATGTTAATCTTGCAAAACGTGTCGATGTCGTCCGCATTGCTATGTTGTCAGAGTGAGGAAGTCCATTGATCTGCTAACAAATGTGTTGACTACTATATTGACTCTTTTTTTAAAAAGGTGTGAAAGCCATTGCTATCTGTTCTTAGACATGTGAAGGTCTATATTTTATTTACATGTGAAATTTGTCCACTGTATATTTAAAACAGAGTGTCTTAAATTATTACTGTAGTACCTTTAATGTGACTCAACTTTCATCATGTGTTCAGTCCATTTTTTTGCGGGATTAGTACAAAACAAGTCCAGTCTCGAGTCCATATTTTGTTTCGATCGTTTATAAAACCGTATCTTCGAGAAGATAGCAATGAAGTATATTGTTATTTAACTAATTTAACTAATTTTAATTACACCCATAGGCGTAGGAGCCCAATTTGATTTGGGGTGGGGGCGGGGCTGTAACGACTTGCCCGAAAAATATAACCAAACTTTTTCGCGCGCTCCGCGCGCAGTCAACATCTTAATGTGCATATCATATAGGCATGCATTGGTTATTACACCGTTTGCCGATAACATACAATTATTTGCGTGATATTACCCTTCCATATTGGTTAGAATTATTGGGGAAGTCGTTACAATAATAATGATAATAATATCAGTTTAACCATTGAAAAACACATTGCAATTTTTCTTTCAGTAGGTGCCCGAAAAATTCTCAGCATATTGCCCGAATTTTTACTAAATTTTTGGTTGGGGGCTGCAGCCAGCCCCCCCCCCCCCCGCCTCCTACGCTTATGATTACACCGATATGTAAACCCTTAACATGGTTAAACTGCATAGTAAATTCCAGTGGATGAAGAACAGTAGTAAAGGTTGTTTAACTGTGTACAGTCATATACTCAGTGTATCGGAGATTAACGTTTCTACGTGCCTGCGTTTCATTGAGCTTATAGATGCTAAGTTGACAAAAAATCGATAAATCAGGTTTGAGATTATTAAAAGTGGTTTCACCGATAATTTGTCAGTTAACCCGATTGAAAAAGACTATAATCTTCATTGCAGTTGATATTTAAATTTGTAGTGAGGAACCACTTAATTATCTTATATCGCATAACAATCGTATTAGGCTCATCGGTATTACAGACCACAAACCTATACAAAAATGTAATAAACAAGACCGCAAAATAATTGGAATTGAAACTAGGCCTACATGTCAAGAAACTTTATCAAAACGACTGTAAGCCTTAAGTACCAGCTCAACTTGTAACTAAATAACAACAAAACGATTGAAAGTTATTGTTTCTTTCTTTATCAAAGATTTGAATCAATGATTGTCCTACAGGACATTTCCTATTTTTAATTATGATAACACCTCTTGAAACCTCAATCGATAATAGTAGGAGTGAGGGCATACTACTTGTCAACCAATTTTGTGGAAACTAAATTCCTTACAGCGTTCTCTCGGTCGGAGGTTGCTCATTATGAGACGGATCATATACAAACAGTTTATGTTTTGAATTATACGCTAGAGATATACGTAATATAGTTTTTTTTTACTATAGTAATGGCATTTAGCGTTTCATCAAAATGTTTACTACGACAATGATCTGGAGGACATTGCCCTTACTGATAAAAAAATCAACATTTTCAAACTAAGATCAGAAAAGAACTTGATAATTTATACACAAAGTGATCTGTAAAAGAATCGTATATTCGTTTCCCGGCTGATCTGCATAATCATCAAGGGCGTAGGAACCGGGGGGCTGGTGGGGTGCCAGCCCCCCCCCCAGTGAAAAATATGGAGGG
>JAIPMN010000946.1:0-30358 GCA_020650975.1 Apostichopus californicus | reverse complement strand
ATATATTATGTTTGTTTATAAGAGGCTATACAAACTGACCAATGTGTCTCTCTGTCTTAAATTATAATAAAAAACTAGAAACACTGACGGCGCCCCTTCTCCTCGCCTTCCCCCATGACCCTCTTCTCGTTGCGGCTGGGCATTGAGTTGAGTTTTAAAGCATGTTATAGGGATTGGGTGCCGATGGGGTGCCAATAGAAAAGTTGGATGGGGTATCAATGGAGGGAGGTAAAGCCACTTTTTGTGCTTAATTTTCTTTCTTTTTGAATTGAAATCAATCATATTCGACGTGAAAACTCTTATAGAGTTTATGAAAAATCCCCACGGTTTTAGCGATTATTCACACAAAAAAGGCAAAAAAAAATCAATGTAAGGTCTTTATCTCTCAATTAACAGGACTGAGGCCACTGGGTTATCACTTCTCGCTGACTCTATTTATTGGTTAGGGACGAATCCGCCCTCTGTCCACAGGGCGGATATTAGGACAGGCCGGCGTCAAATACGCCTCCGTTCGAACTATTTCTTGTCCGGACAAAATAACATTGTTGTTATGCATCAAAATAAACAACCAACAGGTCAACAATGTAAGTATATTTATTTATTAAGTAAACTTTCTGCATTTTTGGTTACGATGCCGAAAGCTCAGTAACCTTTGTAACCGTGCACATGTGTGGGTGCGGGTGCGTGTGCGTACGTATGTGTGTATGTAAACACGATATCTCAACAACCACAAGTTAAATCAACATCATATTTGATAGCTAAATGCCCTATGATGAGCAGATGTGCCCGTTTTTGGGGTTACCATCTCTTGCATATTAAATAGTGGGCGGGGCTTACCATAAAATGGTTGGAATATCAGTATCTCTGCAACCGTATGTCCGATTTAGTTTATACTCAGTATGGTGATGTCACTACATAGTATGTACATGTCCTTTTGCAACACCAATTTTAACCTCAATAATATTCATATGTGGGTCAAGCATAATGAGAAATTGGTATGGTGATGTGGTACATAAAATGCACATTTTCATGACCGTCTCCATTTTTATGCGCTTAATATTCATCATATTATTGCAAGAAATGGCTTTTAAACACAAGACAAGAACCAAATGTTCATTGTTTGCATCCTTGGCATATTAGGTTTGTCACACTACATTCGCCGAAGAAAAGCAGTGTCGTTTTTTGTGTGAACATCATAAATATTAATCAGTGAACATAAAGCTCTTAATCAGATATCTCTGAAATAATATGTCTAATTAGCTTTATACATGTATACTTGGATAATACAATGAAAGTATATAGATATATCATACATGCTTATGAGATCATAAAATTTGACCTCGTTAATATTCATGCATGTATATGTTTTTATACTATGTCAATAAATAGACTTTGTCAACAACTGATTCCTGGTACCATCCTTTATATGTTGCCGCAATAGTCAATATGTATCACTCTTCATGTTGGTGTGCGCAATTTCATGAATAATAACATGCATGACTTACCACACTATGAATATGTTTAGGCATCGGAACCACTAAACGTTTTTGTTTTCTGGTGTTACTTTAACATATTTTTTTAATGCAAACTTTTACGCCAGTAAAACTCGAAAGGGTGCAACATTCTTAACTGACGACCAAAGCCATAAACTGGCTTTAAAATTAATTATGTCATGTTATATCCAGTGTGGCTTCGGCTTACGTATACACTGTTATATTTGTATCATGCCGCTACCTAACAGGGCATATTATTATTATACACCTTGCCGATTATAAGAATCTTAACGCCTACAGTAGATTTTTACACATATAACTTGCAATAGAAAACCGCAAATTATGTTAACGTTGACTGTTGAAACCACAACGGAAGGGTGTCAACTCGTAAAAGGTAAAATATGTCTGGTTTAATGAAATTGCAGGAGGAAATGTCAACAACTCTATTCTTTCGATGTAAATTACATTAAACTCACATATTTCGTGGGAACGTTGTTCGTGAAACTGTTTATTATGTTAATTCAATTTATTTGGAAGTATGATATATGTCATTTGCATCTGGCAATTTCCGGAAAATGCTTATAGTATGCATTTTAACTGTACGGTATCGCGCATAGGAACTTCATATCACTGAATATTCATGAAAAAGAACATTATGAAACTAAAGACACGTGTGACAATTTTCTGATGTTTATAGTAAATTCTTTCACGCCATACTTCAAAGAACTTGTATAATGGTAGTAAGAGCAGTTTCGAAGCTTCATCAATGGTCCAATTTAGTCGTCTGCTCATCTGTCTATATATATTAAATATGTCCATAGTCTCATTTCGTTCCTGTTGGCGTTCGAAGAAAATACTGCTAGGGTTGAACGAATATTTACAGTCCATAATTCATGTATTGATTTTCATCAGTTTATCACGGTGACTGTTCATCCTGGAATAGCTGCTACAATTTTCCTCACCAAAAACGAGTCTCAACCAACGAACCATTCGTTTTGTTTACGACCAATAATACCGTCCGTAAGATCAATCAAGATGGCAGTAATTACGACTACGTCATCACCAAAAACGTCTACAATCTCGTCGGTGTGGATTATGACCCAAGAGAGAATAAAATCTTCTTTGCCGATGCCGGGAGGGGCGTAATTGAAAGCGCCAACTTAGATGGTACAGAACGTCGAGTCATCGTTAATAGTAACAAAATAGAAACCGTGGAAGGAATCGCACTGGACTGGATGCATCGACAGATTTACTGGACGGATTCAAGGTAAGCCCCTCAGACGGAGCACCGGGGACGGGGAGGGGCGGAGAGGGGTGGTAAGGGTGGTCGCGGTGGATGCAAGGGTCGCCATCTGATCTGAGGAGGGATGGGGTGGGGAAAGTCAGAGGGTGGTACAATCCCGGGGTCCGGGAACGGTTAAACAGACCGGTGAAAATATGGGATAAGAAATTAAATCTATTTTCATCATAAATGTTAAAGGAAACGGAGAAATGAAGAAACGGGGTGCAAAGCAAGTCTATTTCATTGGAACTGTTACCATAAGGGTGGTTTAGTGATGCCATGTAAAGGAACAATTACTACACCATGTCCTGCCCCCCCCCCACCTGGGTGCGAGACGCCGTCAAAGGAACCGCTTGTTTGAGGAGTCGAAGGCACCCATCCCACAGTTTCGTCCTTTTCACTAAATGCACCCTTATGCCCCAGATCAGCCTTGTGCTAAGTGAATAATAAATAACACAATGATATAAAGTCAAAGTCGTTTGGTGCAATAACGGTGTGGGAAACCGGCTACTGGTAATAATCGTTAAGAACTAATTATTATGTCATCTCTTGATAGCTTGCACCACGTTGCTGCTTCAAGTTCACACGGTGGCTCGATACGGATCCTGGCCAATACCGGTGTTTTCCAGCCTCGTGGAATCACGGTTTATCCTGCATTGAAGTAAGTACAAACCGACGTTCAAGCGATTATGGATTAACTGAGCGATTTGTATGTTTGTCATCAAAGTGTGGGTATATGAAATGATTCTCGAATGAACCACTTATGACAGTTATTAGTCGTAAAGTCAGGGACGCAACCAAGTACACCTCTGGGGTGAGTAATCCCCCCCCCCCCAATAGCATAAAGAGGGACACAGCCCTCCCCCATCAGTAAATACAATTTTGCATCTACGCACCTCTTTACCAAAGTTTACCGAATGGTAAGGTGGATACTTCCAATGTAAGACATAACATCTCACACCCCCTCTGCCCCCTCTCCCCTCTGCCCCCTCCCCCTCCCCCTCCCCCACTAACCTGCAGTGCAAAATGGTGGGTACACCGCTGAGTTGAGCTGAGTGAGAACGATCATGTAAAGGCGATATAGTATATACATGCTGTGATGAAGTTTATTCTAAAACTTGTACTATTAACCCCCTTATCTAAACAGAGAAATAATAAGGATATTAAACTTTGCTAGTTTCAAATCGTTCATTGTATATTATATACAGCATCAGTTTTTTGCTCTCATAGATTGGAGCTGTCAGATAAGATGAAAGGCGACCAGTCGTTATTTTCATTTTTGAGGTCTTAAATTCTGACATGTTATGGTGCAGCTAATATGAAAGGTTCATCATAATTAGGTCATTTCTCTGTAAAAAGGGATCATTTTATGTGAAAAGAGACATATATCCATAGAGAATTAGGCAGCATTTCAAAGGACTGTTTTGTATATAAGATTTCGAGTTGGCTATAAACATGACCAAAATAATGAAAAGAAAAGGAAAACAGAAAAGAGAGTTTTTCAAGTTTGCTCTAAATGAGGAAAGAAAAGTGAAAGTGTCCAAATGCTTAGAGTGAGGGTCCGAGAGGAGGGAGGGGGGGGGGTGGGAGGCGAGGAGTAGTGAGAAGGCGATAGCACTTATTGATCCCTTGTGTCGTGGGGGGGGGGGTGGGGAGGCGAGGGGTAGTGAGAAGGCGATAGCACTCATTGGTCCCTTGTGTCAACGCTGCCTAGTCAATGTTTTGTATATCTGTCACTTCCATAGCTGGATTTATTGGACGGATATTGCCGAAGGTGCATCAAAGATTGTGGCTTCTCTTCATGACGGGACCTACCGACGAGACATCATCGACGAAAATCTTTTCTACCCGAATAGCATCACCATCGACTTCGTACAGAATAAATTACTATGGGTGGACTACGGTCTGTCGGTCATCGAACAGTCCTCGCTAGAAGGATTCGATCGAAAGATTCTCTTTCGTTTAGCAGAAAGTGGACATGCAAATATCCAGCCTCATAGTTTAGAAGTCTTTGATAAGTTCATATGGTATACTAACTGGGAGGACGACATGTTAGTACGACTGGATCACCGTAATCACCATACCATGGATATTCTGGGTGATGACCTTTGGCATCCCACTGGTATCAAAGCAGTTGATCCACGTAGGAGACGAATGCCAAGTAAGTGTTCTATTTCTCTTTTAAGATGTTTCTCTCTTTCTCTGGCTCTCTTTTCTGTTATGAAAGCAGCATGTTTGTATTATGGGTTTGTACTACAAATCCATACACCCAATGACTTGACTCACAGAATGTGTCCTTGCTTGTGTGTGCATCCACAGTGTCTTGCAAATCATTTATTTACCATCTCGAGAATTTCTGAAACATGTAAATCTTTTTTTTTCAAAATTCATATCAATGTTTCTGTAATATGTTAACGGTGTCAGATATTTGGCTATAAACATGCTATATGTAGAAAAGTCAAAATAACGGCCTCCCGCTGTTCAAACTTAAAAAAAAACATATGCCAATGTAGTGTGGTATTTTAACGCCTTACGTCATAATTGTATTCCATCTATAGGTCTCAATCCGTGTAATGTATTCAATGGCCGATGCGACCATATTTGTACGTTAGCCGCCGAGAACCAAGCCACGTGTAGCTGCCGTGCTGGATACCAGATTTTGGAAGATGGCCGCACCTGTCTCCTTGGTAAGTTTAGTATCCGAGAACGTCGGTTCAAACGGGTGGATCCAGACCGGTGGGAAGGGGGGGGGGGGTTGTGAGGATTGGTTGTACACTACCCTTTTCAACCTCTCACAAAATCCATCAGCAGTTACTAGCTGTAGCCACAACCTTGCGTTTAGACCTAAATATAGTCTGAATATGACCCCAATGTGCCCCCATTTGACGTCTAAGTTTCTATTCGGGAGAAGGGGCGCACAAATCCTCTTACAAGTAGGACCGGCTTAAACTATCACAGGGCAAGACACCTTACAGACATCTTGGATTCTTGTGCAGTATCTATCCCTTTCGCAGGGCTTCGTCACACTTCACTTACGGTAACACTGTTGTATCCATATGGTAGTCTCAATATAACGGGACGGGATTAACAGTGGATCAAAGTTGTTTCGTGTATAAAGGACCAGGCACTATTTTTGGTGACTTTTCTTAAACAGAAGTGATTAATGTTGATTCGTTCCACAACGAGACCGTCCATTACGTCACACGAAGGTAGAGGTTATACCTGAGAGTTCACCCACCAACTACCAGCTTCATTTTCCCAAAGGTTCAACGAATGAACACTCTTAACCGTCATGGGGGGGGGGGGGGCGTGTCGGTTTCGGTGGGTAGGGGATAATTTGGCATTAAAGCAGTATTTATGGGAGTGAATGTAGTCTCTACGTTAGTGTATCGATATATCGATGGAATTCCAATCAAACTTTAACCTACGATCTTGTTTATATGTTTAGTATTCTACCTGTTCATCACACTACACTATAGTATTTCAGACTTCAAAGAATGTGTCAATTAAGGGCACACAAATCGTTCGCTGTTCCGTTGGAAAATTGTAGTCTTTATTTCTTCGGTTGAACAGAAATTGAAAATATTATTGCTTTAACTTTCCTTCGATGTAATAAACAAACGCAATATTACTTCCTGTCTGGGTTTATATACTTGTTAATGTTGTTTGTAATTGCATAATAAATAAATTCATATATGCTTTTGCAAATTTATTATTAACATAATATCAACGATAAAACGTACTTATTACTTAAACCTAAATATTACTTCCTGTATAACCTTAGCTGTTTCTGCTTGTATATAGTAAAGTAAAGAAGTTACTTTTGGAAACTTGACTATGACATTTTGACATTATTATACGTTACTTTAATAGTCAATCGAGACAAATAGAGAGAGTTCTTCATATGTTTAATACTTAGTATTTGCAGATGTTCTTTCCTGTGTCTTAAGTTGGTTTTGTATTAAACTTTACAAAGGGTCTCATCTGACTCCAAACAGGTATGATTTATATTGGTAAAGGCTTACCCTTGGGCGGTTGAAAAAGCTGTAAACCGCACTTGCGCTATAGATGAATCAGTCTTGTGGAAGGATGAGGGGGGGGGGGAGGGGATGGGGAGGGGGAGGGCTTCCTTCCGCTTTCATTTCTAATGGATAAAATGTCTTGCATGTGTGTGATCTTGGCGTAGCAACGATGATGGAATATAAGTTTGCTGTAACGAACTTGGGATTCCTTCTGCTCTGGTTCGTTGTTCATTGGTTAACACCCGCCAATGAGGCAAAGCATGTATGGAAAAGCATACAAGAAAATGTTTCTACCGATTGGCTGATAAGAAACCAATATATATATAAATGTTGCCTCTGTGTCTCGTTTCTTTGGTTAATATAATATAATGTTTATAAATTAAGTTATATAAATATGACAGATGTTAATATTGGCAGTATGCAAAGTCATGAAAAATATATCTTGAAAACAAGCAATACATTGTACAATATCGGATTAAGAGCTCGGTCACCAATTCTGGATAACTTTTGGCGCAAATTATATGCGTCTGAATGCATGGATGGTTTTACTCTGATAATTATGTCCTCAAAAGGTTTAATGACGTCATGATCACATGACCACACTCTTGTTGTAGGGCGACTCACTCAGCGTTGAGAATCAGGGTCAGTTTGCCAATGATGATGTCAAGTTAGGTTTTTGATTTTGATTTTATTGCCCACGTTTCTTTCTTCACTCAAGTGTTCTGAAAATTTATAAATAAAGCGACCGTTGTTTTTGTTCTGTTTTTTTACTTGTCACAGATAATCCCTGTGAAAGTGGCGATGCGGTTTGTGGAGATAATGCGTTTTGTCTGAGTGATAGGTCCGGTGGCTATACCTGCATATGTAACAATGGATATCAACATGACCTAAATTATGGTTGCGTAGGTAAGATTTTATGGTCCCAAGGAGGGTGTGTACGTGTCTACTTATAATGACAATATTAATCTGTTGTTTTGTCTTAAGCATTAGGCTATCTTCATCAGCATGTATCTATATAATATATCGTTATAAAGTCATAATTAACGGAATTAAGCCCTGCACTCTTGGATTTCCGATTTACAATAGAACGTCCAATGTATGACTGATTTTTTTGTTTTTTCTTTGACAGAACTGAGAGTTCCTCTGCTAGGTCCTGTGCTCGTCACGATACCAAACCCACCAACTGAACCCACGACGACTACAGTGAAAACGACAACGAAGGAAGCAACGACTACGCTGTCGTCACCTGAGACTACGACAAATGAACAAGTCAACAAGACAACCACGGAAGGTGCGACGACGACGACGACAACGTTTAGATCGACCACATTGGAAGATCATTTAGCCGCTTGTCCTATCTCACATACAAATTACTGTACTAACGGAGGATCGTGCAAATGGATCATTGCACTCGACTCGCCATCTTGCACGTACGTAAAATCAGCTGATTGTTGCGGTATAGTAGCGTATAGTAGTTGTTTGGGATTTCACTTCCCGACCGATTTTACCATTCCCACTACGACTTGAGGCACGAAATTTTGTTTTTTGGGCATGAGGCTGTATGAACTCAAATGACATTTTTTTTTCTTTGTAGGACATGAACAAAATTGTCAAGGACGAATGGGGTTGAATATCATTAATGTTACCCTGTCGTTTATATCAGTGAAGTTAAAAATAACATGTTTTAGTTGAGTTCTTAGAATTGATAAAACAAATTGGATTTTCCGTTTAGTATATAAGGACTGCGTTACTAAGGAGCCGACGTCATCATCAACTAAGCCTTAAAAATGGAACATTTAGCATATTTTAAAACTGAATATCATGAAAATCGGAATAGCCACCGGAATAGAAACTTCACTAATCACTAGCACAGCTAACACTCACATTTTTTCTATTTTCTTAGACTATAACATATTAAAATTCTGCCTAATGTCACCATAAAAGCTGGTAATGAGACACGACATAACTGACCTGGAATAACAAGTTGCAATAACCTTTTGTTATAATCTGTTTTTATATGTCTCTTTTCAACCAGTTGTACGGCACAGTATACTGGTGCTCGCTGTAGACATACCAGAACGCTTATATCGCGGTTCTTGGATAATCCGGTGGCGGTAGCTGTTTCTGGCGGTGTTCTTCTTCCCATTTGCTGCATCCTTTCTCTACTTGCAGGTTGCTTCCTCTGTCGAAGGTAAACCATATTACAAATACGCTCTTTATTTCAATAAAATTGCCTCAAAATATGGTGTTTTGTATACGTGCGGGTGTATGTGTGTGGGTGTGTGTGAAGCAGATCTAAACTGCCCTAATTTGGACATGCATGGGGCAGTGGGAGAGAGAGTGGTGTGGGGAGGGGGGGGGGGGCTGGGAGGGATTTGAGACAGTCACCACGCATTCACGACTGCGTGACACAAGATCCACTATGTTCAGCCTCGTAGCTAATATGTTAAGTACTGTGATCTTTTTGCCTGGAAATTCTGTTATCACTTTCATTTTGTAATTTTTTTAAAATAATTTCTAACTGACTTTTCTGATTTTTTGTTGTTATTGTTGTTGTTGCTTGATTCAACAGTTGCTGCATGTGTTGAAAATTCCAGACAATAATGCGTCTTATTCTGAGCAGAGGTCAATTGAAATCATTGACACTGTTTTCTTACATTGTTTTCAATTGAAGTGGTATGTTTGGTTATTTTGCAACGTGAATTTTTAATGGTCATTACTTATGGTTATCATCTGCGCTTACGTTCTGATGTTATAAAATTTTGTAGATTTTCTTTAAACATTCGCAACTTTTCCTATGTGTTTGCAGATTGAGCACTGGGTCATGCAAGTCGAAGAATTCTCCAACGAATTGTCATCCAGATGGTAGAGTCTCAACTGATCTTTTTCTGCGCAGAAGTACTTCCTACCACCAAAGAGGTGAACACATAGATAATCCGGTCTACCACCCACCTCGAAATAACATCCAGGTATGTGTCAAACAAACTTTTTTCCCCCTATTTCTTCCCAAAACGCCGCCACAGAATTCATCCACTCCGTGCCTAACCGTCATCTTTATCATGCGGCCCACACACCACACCCTCCCCCTCTTTCCAATCCCTACAAGTACATCCATAATGGAAGCACATATTCATTTCATATTAAGATCGCCAACACAGCGCCGAAGTTGAATAAAAAAACACACGTTCGCGTACGCGCCCATTGGCTTGACTTAATTTGCATATAATCAGTAACCAGGCTGAATTCCAGCTGGGTGCATTTGGCGTGAAAAAGGCAAAATTACATAACGTTCCAACGCAATGCGATACAAAAATGTTGTCAGATCAAACCATCTATGCTGGGTTGAGCTATCGTGATCCGCCACCATCACTTGATCCATCCATTTTACTGAAACTTGGACACAATGTTCGTTGGATGTTGGGCTACTTTCGACCACCGGAAAATAAAAGTCAAAGGTCATTTAGGGGTCACTGCATGCCATTATGTGAAAATTTCAAAAACGTATCTCCTCTTTCCCAGAAGACCACATGTTTTTGAAAGTTGGTCATAATGTCTCTTGGGTAGTGCTTAAGGTCATTAGAGGTCAAAACCTGAAAATCTCTAATACAGTCTGTCAAGTGATCTTGACTGATCATTCTTCGATTGATTTTGATGAAACTTGGACACAATGATCGTTGGATGTTAGGCTACTTTCAGACATCTGGAAGTTAAGGTCAAAGGTCATGTACATGTCATTACAAGCCATTATGTGAAAACCTTAAAAAGGTATCTCCTCCTTCCCAGAGCGACCTATGTTCATGAAAGTTAGACATAATGTTTGTTGACTGTTGGACTACTTTTGACCACCGGAAAGTGAAGGTCAAAGGTCATTTAGGGGTCAATACATGACATTTTGTGGAAACCCTTCAAAATCTATCTCCTCTTTCCCAGAGAACCACATTTTCTTGAAAGTTGGGCATAATATTTCTTGGGTAGTTCTTCTTTCGGGGTGTACAGGGATTTTGGATCCAAGGTCATTAGAGGTCAAAACCTGGAAATTTTAAGAAATCAAGTGATCTTCAATGCTCATTCTTCGATTGATTTTGACTAAAATTGGAAAAAACGATCGTTGGATGTTGGGCTATTTTCGACCACCGGGAAGCTAAGGTCAAAGGTTGTTTAACAGGTCACTACAAGCCATTATGTGGCCAATATTGGAGCGTAACATCCTCGCTGGAACAATAAATTCGCATTAACTCAAATTGAATGGTTCGAGTTACTGCACCATTGGTGCTCTAGTTATTAGCAAGTCCATTCTCAAGCGAAGTATTGAGCATGGGCCCATAGAGTTTGATAAATGTTATTCTAGTTATGAACACTATAACTTTGTGTTCAGTCTTTTCAATCATATATTACCTAATATTGTTCCAAGTTGCGACATACTCATGCCTCAAAGAACTTGTACTGACAATATTAGCAATATAAATATCCTCTTGCTATCAGATAAAAGTTAGGAACTGTTCATACTGTCAGTACGAGTGCTTCGAAGAATGATATGGAATTGGACAGTCAGGAGGGATAATAACATTACAAAATTTTCCAACCGGCTGTATTATTATTATTCTATACGATTAATGAATTAATTGATGTCATTATTTATGTTTTGAACTCCTAATCAATAGATGCAAACAATCGATCGATCTTCATTCCATCTCGCTGAACCACGGACGACAGAACAGTTCTCAACGTTCCCACGACGTGCACCGCCAGTGCAGTCCACAAATAACAACAACAACGCTGCTGCTACTACAACTAATACTACCAATGACGTCACATCGACTTGCCAAAGCCTTCCACGTGATCAGCAATTACACGAAGAAACCAATAAGCTTACCAGTGGTTATGAAGATATGAGCCGAGGAAGTGAGCCAAGTTCGCGGAAAGACATTAGCTCATATATCAGTATGGACGACTCGTCTACGGAAGGGCATGAATACAGTAGCACAATTGCAAAGCATTATTCACAGACCAGGATTTAGGCTAACAGATGAAGAACTTTGAGCGGCAGAAATATGGATATGTTATCGAAAACGTAGCATGAAAAACGAACGTATATCCGCCGAGACGCTGAATTATATGCGTAGATTATAAAGAGCTAATTAACAGCTACAACAATTACCTTCTGGGATTTTAATTACGAAAACGGCTCCTATCGACAATCATATCGAAACAAGTAGGTTATAAATAAACAAGCAAATTTGGGTGAGTGTGTGATAATGACGAAAGGGGAACCCCGAGGGGACGGGAAGTTGGAGGCTGGGTGGGAATTAGTTGTCGAATGACCTTTACCGCTTACAGGCTGTTCAAATATGACTATAGTTTTATATAGCCAGTTGTGTGTTTGTAACTGATAAGAGTTTTGCAATTCAGGATGTACATGAATAAGTTCACCCTTCCTCAACCCTTCCCCCTTCCCCCCCCCCCCCCTCCTTCAATATTGGGAACCCGATTATGGTCTTAACATGTTTTCATCTAATTGTACATCAGTACTTTCAGTCCGTATTTTCTATTATGAACACTGATATGATATTTCAACTTCAGTAGTCAAAAGAAGCTTGGTGAGGGGGGGGGGGGGGGCAGTGGAGTGGGAAACATATCATGTGACATTAATTCCAGATACTTTTGTAACGATATGGCAAAGAAATATGGCTCAAGGTCACGCCTTCATTATACCAAAGTAAGTGGAAACGTTTCTTGTTGAGCATTCTTTCCTTCTGTGTGAAGGGGGTGCATTCTTTGAAGTTTATATTTGTAAACATTGTATATTACATTTTTCTTTCGCGGATACTTCTTTCGACAGTGTTGTGAATACTTTTCTACGTTTTTGAGGTTGTAGTAGGGCTTTTAAATTTCTTGATGTTTATTCTCCTTCCCCTTCCCAGTATAAGGAGGGGGGGAGGGGTGACGGACCAATCTCTCAACTCGTTTGACTCTAAGTATAATTAAGAGATTTAGAACCTCCTTTTAGAGCGCTTAAGTTTAGAGAAAATTCTGTTGACATTTTAAAAGTAATGTGACCAGCATGCAATATTAATGCTATGCACTGGACTGTAATATAATGATCAAATGCAACGTCTGACACAGGAAAGTGTGACGTCACAGTACGGATGCCAATTATGACATCTAAATACTACACGTGTAATCAGGTTGGAATATATTTCAAATCTTTCTCTGATATGCAAATGAGTGATATACCGTTAGTTGAACGAAATAACTAGTATGTGATCTATTCTTGAATTATTTCGACCGCGGTATTTTTTTGTTACAAATATATATTATTTTAATTTTTTTTTCTATAGTCATTTTAATACGTAGTGTTTTAGTTTGATACAATATTAAGAATTAAAAAAAAAATATATGCTGGTCATATGTCCCAAATCGATGAATTGGATATGTCGTTTAATATTCATCACGTGATATATGTTTTACGATTACGATACGTAATTTATATCGAACGCGAGAAATAGGTGGCAGTGTTTATGAGTGTGTGAAATGTATTTAATGCATGAGATTTAATGTTTCATATCTTAGACTGTAGTTTCTTTTCTTAGGGTAAACCCCAAAACGAACAAATTTGTTTTCTGTTTTCTTTAAATAGTAGTTCGACAATGACGTATCACTGCCCATCATCATTTTATTCAATGTTTATTTTAATTTCTTTCTTATTTGTTTGTTATTATTGTTGTTTGTATCTACATCAGAATATGTTTCCCAATAAATTTTGTATTTTTCATCCTTTCAATTTTTCTGTTGTCTTTAGTTCTAACAACTCCATTTTTTCCTGTTACTGTAGATTTTTTGTCACCTGGGATAGGTTTGTTGGTTTTGATAAAGTAACACTTTGCACTAGTCTTGTTATGATTATGAACTCTTCTGGATAACACGTGACCCTAGAAGTGTAGCCACTTTATACTTAGTAATACAGGTCTCGCACCACAATTAATTGTTACATTGACTTACACACTAAACTCGTCACTTTCAAAACATACCAAAGCATATATAGATGTTTTCAACTGGTATATCCTACCCACCACATGATAGCTGAGATATTGGCCTATCATGGCACTTGCAAACTTCCATATCATGACCGTTTAGATTTAATTGAATGAAGTGAACAATTAAACATTTTGCAGAAAAATGTTGAATTGACGAGATATGATAAGTTGTCAATTAAACATTTTGCAGAAAATTGTTGAATTGACAACATATTATAAGTGGTCAATTCAACATTTTGCAGAAAATTGTTCAATTACTCGTAAGGAAGTGAACAATTGAACATTTAGAGACTTCTTCAATTTTTTTCTAGATTATCCCCATTGGAAATGGAATTATTTCAATGAACCAATGTTATATGTTCTATGCTAAAAATTACACATAACATTGCTTAAAACTACTTAAATATAGACCCTTGTGACAATAAAGGCATCGAGCTAATACGATATCTATTTCAACCCCCCCCCCATCCATCCATTCTCCGAGACCACTTCTCTTCTGGCCCTTAAAATGACAAAATCTGAATGAGAACCAAAATATACTGAATATTTTTCTGAAGTGTATTTCTCCAATTGCAAAGTATAACAGTCCATTTTTGTACGTTCCACAGTAGTGTCAGTGTAAAGACTTATCCTTGATTTTTATAATGAACTTTCGGTGCCTAGACACTTTTCACAGAAGCCATGTATCAATTAACAATTAACATTTTGCGACTCTTTTTTTTCATTAAAAAAAATCTGCGTATTTGTACCAGCTATTGAGTTCTCGTGTTCGTTAGTATCAAAATATAACCAATCACACCATAAAACACAAAACTTTGTTTTTTTTAGGGAAGTTCTCCTTTGTACCAATGTTTGGCCAAATCTCCCACTGTTATATATAATACTACAATTGAAGAACACCTAAAAACAGTTCAAAACACAGAAATAACTATACATCAACTTGTTGATAATCACAATTTTTCACTGCAAGAGTATAAATTCTACCAATCCAATCCCCAGACACTGATTACGAATTTATGAGCAGATGTCTCTGAAGATCTGCGGAGCATCTTAATTGGTGGACATAATTGACCAAGTTTATCTAAAAAATTGCTCAAAAGAAAATGTTTCCCATGTCTCATTTTCAACACAGATGAGTCATCGGTACGTTCTTACCCAGGTAGGAAAACTATTACATAGGGTGATATCATGTCAGGGTGCAGTAAGCATGTCTTTTTGCTATTAGATAAAAGGTTTGGAACTGTTCAAACTGCCACTAGTATTGCTTTGCAGGGTGACATGAAATATATGAACAGATTATAGAGTGGTAGCAAATTATCCCAACTGGTTGATGTTCTCTGATATCATATCTACAGTAAGTTTTCCACACTTCACTGCAAGAATGGTAAGAACAAGCCAACATGCAAGTCTGCTAGCCTACCCCCCCCCCTCCCCCCCCCCCGCCTCGTAATTGTTACTTGTGATAAACTAGGACACCCTATTATTGTCCAATTTCGCCTCCCATGAAGGATACACATGATGCCAGGTAGTTGTGACTAAAGCTAGCATTACAAAGATGTTACAAATGAGGTAAATATGGACAAACAAAACTGAAATATATCAGTTTTTCAATTTGACTTCCCAAGGAGGGTACATACGAAACCCTTGATATGGAGATACCGAAGAAATCAAGAAGGAACCTGGCCACAAAATCCTTAAATTATTTCACAGACACTATTCAAGTTAATCTCCACCTTCTTCAGCTCATCATTTTCATCAAGTTTTAACTCGAGGTCATTTTTTTGGTTGCTTACTTTTACGGCCTAAGCTTTAAGCCAAGAATCATAGGGAAATTACTTTTTACAAGTTTAGAACTCCTGTGAAATCGGTACACTTTAACCTAACATGCATTCAGTACTGAGAATAATATGGTAGATTTTGTAAAGTTACATAAAAGAGTATTCAAATACTCACAGATATGCAAACTGGGATTGGCAAACATAAAAAGATAACACATAAAAGTAATATGCCACAATATCAAACCAAACAGCAAAAGACAAAGCACCGCAGTCAATTTGTTACACAAAAGGACACAACACATGCTATAATCATTTTGAAAAATTTTGGAATGAAAATCTTGATATCTAATGTCATTCTCTAAAATGCCAAATATTAAAGGTGATTGCTTTAAAGGGACTTCCTATTGACCCTACAAATGGCTAAACTGGTCATCACAATGCTATGAAAATTACAACAAAAACTTAAGCAATTCTCTGGTGTTTTCAAACAGTCACATCTAAAATATTCCAGTCTTTCAGAGATATTTGTTTTTCAAATGTCGTAATATAGTGACACTGGAGTAAACCAGCCTTTCGATGAAGTTCGGTACCATACCATCAAGCGATGGTGCTTCAGTTTGCTACACATGCAGTTCCTTTTTTAACCAAACTAGCTGTGTTTTAGGTGAGGAATGGCTACCGTGATGGAGTCCGTCCTCTGGTCAGCTTGCATCTCACCTACAACAGGTCTTCCAGTAGACCAAACGACATTCACAGATAGACAAAAATTCACTATGGTTTGGCAGCTTGTCTCTGCGCCACCATTTCTCTTAGGTTATCTTCGCTTTCCTTCAATTTCTGCTGGTAGTATACTTTACTTCCCTGTGCAAAAAAAAAGAAAAGAAAAGATGAACACTGTCAATGCGGGCAATTCTATTGTCTTGTAACTTAACTGGTTTCAATGACTTTTGGTAATTCACTGGAGCGTCTGAAAAAGCCTTGACGAGACAACATTGATGGAATAAGTAATTATTTGACAGACCATGAACACACATTTAAATCAACAAGTACGGTAATTAAGAGCCACCTTCTGGTTAAGCTACATAGTGGAACATTTAAGAACAAAATAAAGAGTACTTTCCTGTAACTAATTGATTGCTATGTGAACACATGGGGAAGACTTTTATAACTAATCACAGTCTTGTAGATGTTAGGAAGATGTGTCAAACTCAAAAGCAATATATATATATATAATAATCACTTCCTCATCGCATCTCCAACTCCAGCCAAATATATCCTGTTAGAGAGATGTGTCATTCTCAATAAAGCGTTTATGATGATTTCACCACCGCAACTCTGCCTCCAGCAAACACATATCCTGTCAGAAAATTGCGGGGAATTCTATGAATACTCCAAAATTTGAAACAATGCGAAAACACAAGCAAATGTGATCGTTTAAAATGACTATCAACTTGAGTTGCAACATTTTGACAGGACAACACCCCTGAATGTTCCCTCTTTGCAAAGGAGGATACTTTGTCGTGCAACTGCAGCAAGAATTGTGTACCACAACAACTTTGTATGGTGACCCTCCCTCCCCCCCCCCCCCCTTCCTTCCCTTTCATGTTTCCACCAATCAGTACAATATGTAAAAAACACTTTACTCACCTCTAAATTTTTTATTTTGTCGTCACAAGACTTTACTTTGTCTTCTAGGACTGTTTTAATAGTAGGTTTATCATGTAGAAGGAACCTGGCAAGAAGAAGGAAATAAAAAGGTAACAGACTTATCCTGGGGATGCTTACTGTTTATCAAAGGTAAATAAAGAATTCCAATATTCAATTCATTTCAAACAACTCCAATACACAGATTTTCTTCAATTTTTTTGATCAAACTTGTCTATATTTTGAGTAGAGACAACAAACATTGATAAAGAACTTTTTGCAAGTTTTCTTTGATCTCAAATGTAAGTCATTGTAAGAGTTTCATTTCTAGATGACTTTCAGTCACCATCATTCATATCTCGATGATAATAACAAAATCATAAATATTCCAAACTTATAAAGTGCCTTATCCAATGGAATATAGATGCTCTAAGGTGATGTACAAATAAAAAGTAAAATTACAAACGAAGAAGTAAACAAAATAGAGGTAACACTTATCAAGAAGGACAGCAAAGTAGTACACAGACAAAAAGCTAAAATTAAAACTGCAAAACAATGAAAACTAGTAAAACTAACAAAAACAGCATAAATGAGGAAGCCTGAAAAACGCAAAGAATTAGCAAAAAGGCAGCTTTGAGAAAAGACAGTTTTTACATGTCTCTTACATTAATGATGCATATCACTTCAGTCTAGACATGATACTTAATGGATAAGATGGATGTCAGAGAGAACGTCTACATGGCAAGGAAGTCTCTGGCTACTGTTCACTAGAAAGCTTATGACAGCGACACAGCAACAGTGAGTACTTTACGTTTCACAATCCGAGAAATAGTTCAACAGATAATGCAGCCACATTTCAGACTCCCTGAATGTCACTCAAGGCTAAAATGATGTTACTTACATTCTCCCAACCCCTTCATAAACTTTAATTCCATCTGGGAGAGCACCGATTTCTGATTCCGTCAACTTGGCGTGTTGCTGGAGTCTTTTTTGTTGATCTACTTGCATATCTAGAAGCTTTAACTGTTGCTGTGTGTCCACCATTTTCACCTGTAGTTCTTGGAAAGCCTGTCAATTGTAAAAAAAAAAGAGACAACCATGATCATCATTTAATGATATCAGAAAGTATACAAAAATATTGAGATAAATTCATTTGATAATTGGTAAAATTTGGAAAATCTTAAGTGAATAATGCTATACCTGGCAATGCCAATTGTTTAGACAATGGAAAGACTTTAATTTGATAAATCTCAACCATGTAAAATCTCCAAAGGAAGTTCTTCAAGCTAATCTAATGGTGCAGCAATCAAAGCTTCTTTAATTTTTTTTTCTGGAACTCAGACATATTCATACTTATTCATTACCCTAACTTTACAAGTTCAGCTTTGAGACCTCCAGGTGTGACTTGTTGCAAAACTTTGTTTGAAAAGCTATTTCCTAGTGTTAGGCCTGCAGCTCTATAACTTAGAACCAATAATGTATACTTTTTTTGAGGTCATTGTAATGAATCAAGGAGTTAGATTTTTCTAAAGAATTTAGCTGTGTATGTTATCAATGACTCTCATATTTAAGTCAGGTCAATAACAACCCTAGTTATAGAAAAGACGTAGCCTACGTCGTGTCACTAGGCCGCACCTTCAATCAATTTAAACCAGTAGCCAAGGCTATGTAACTTACCGTAACTGTAATAGAACATTGGCATATACCCTAGGCTTGTGTATAGGCTAATTCCCCTTACATTCGCTGAGATTTGCCATCGAAATTTCGCATAACTAGTACCAGGTAGTACTCGTAGTCATACGGCCATCACTGTAGTCCTGGCCAACTTAGCATAGCCTTGGTTGGCCCGATTTGTCATTGGCCTAGGCTAGGTTATTGTATATGATATTGATAAATGCCTAACGTTAGGCTAGGCTTACAAGTTACACTACAGTGTGTAAAGCAGTGGTTTATAATCACAAATAGGATTCGTTTATATACAAAGTCTTGTGCCTTTTCATAATAGTTCATTAACTTTGATATTACTCTTATGTCTTCAAGTACAAGCCAGAAAGTAAACAAAACAACCTACTTTTCTGAGCTCCATGTCTACCGAGGAAGCAGCCATCTTGTTAATGATTTGTAGAATGAGAGCCCCAGTCGTTATATTAGAATCTCCCGAGTATTTTAACCCCTGTGTAAGTTTTGCGAAATACTGGCGTGTCCGCGACAGTTTTTACTTCCTCCGACTGATTTAGGTAGGAGACTGAACCTTTATGGGAGGGACAGAAATGAATCACAGATTTTATAAAGGAGGGGGTTGCTACCTTGAGGTCATTGAAACCGATTCCTATCAATTAAATGGGATATTTTTAGACTATAAATGAGGTCCACATAAGTCCAAAACGCTTTTGCCCACTTTGTGTGAGGTTGAAAATATAGAGGCGACGGTGGTAAGCCCTTCGTAGTGGTCCAATTCTTCCCAAGCTGACTGTTAAAAGTCCCACGACCGAACTATGTCCCCCCCCCCCCCGACTGGCAATCGGCGGTTGTTCCCTATGTGCATGACTTCCCCAATTTTGCTCAATATAACCGCGGGGAAGATTATATGCCATCAGGCTGCATATATAATCTTCCTATATATTATGAAGTGCAGCCTCGAATACACTATATTTTATCCAATATTTTCCTGAGCCAGTAAATATTTCCTCTGGCCCAGGCTAATTGATCCCAGGATCCTTGGACCCCTTACTCCCGGAAGTGGTTCACATCAGGTAGTCTGTGATGTCATCCTTGCAGATATTCCTCAAAAGCTTGACTTTCTTTTAACAGTTTTCTTGTTGATTTACTCATGAAATGTGAAACATCTGGAATATTTCTTTGGTGTTGCCAGATTCATTACCAATATATTATATATCACAAAATTAAAGGAAAGAAAAAATTATGAATAGCCAATGTACCTCATCGATGAACGGAATGGCTAATTCATGGAGATAAACTATATATAGAACTAAGGATAGGGCCTTAGCCACCCCCTCTCTACCCAGTGCAGATTACCCATCTGGGCTACCATCATGATACCAAGAAATAAAGAAAAAAATATCACAAGTTAAAGCACACTACTATTTTGCCCTCCTTAAATAGTTGTTGCCCATTGGTGCTTCTCCAACTCAGAATACCAGGCTACAAGCCTGACAAAAGGGTATTGTTACCAAAGAGACGTTTCCAGCATTGTCTTCCCATCCAATCCTGCAAATAATTATTTTCATTACTTACAACATGTTTTATGCATCATCTTGAGTAATTGGAAAGGACTCATCCCCTCACCACCATCAATTGGGAAAGGGCAAACAAATTCCTTCAACAAACTTGATCAAACAGAAGCGCTAGAGCACCACGTTTATAAAGTATTTATATGGTAATAGATTGCAGCAGCACAGTTTGACGGAGAACTATTAACAATTTAACCTAAAACTATTTGCTGGCAGATTTTTATGGAGTCCGATCGCGTTATGGTCAAGTCACTCCCAGATGAGCGCCCTCACATGAGCGGATTCATGGACTCGATTCATTTCAACTCTTAAGGCAGCAAATGGACCTCCTCTGTGTCATTTGGACGTGGAAATTTAGTGACTCGACTCATAGCACTGCCTGTTAGTGACTCTTTGACGACAGCAGAAGGAGAAATTCCGGACAAAAGTAAAGACGGACACAAGTTTAAGTTAAGTTTAATTTTATTATGACAAGGACTTAAAAATATTGCACTACAATATGAATTTTATAAATCATAAAACTTGAAACTGATAATCAAACAAAATTTAGTACACAAACTGAAACAAATCAAGGTGGACAATCTGATAAACAATTACCACATGTGTTTGCATGTGACCAATACGTAAGCTACCAAATGTGATACGTCAGCTAGCATTTGAGTGTACCAAGCGTTTCTATGATAAACCTTTTCACATTTCACGAAATCATCTATTACAGATAAATATGACTCCAAACTTCAAGCGAACAGTTGCAAGTATGAATACGTTTATCATGTCTTGTAACACATGACGTAATAAATTGTACTTTGATCGTAACCAAAACTTATTTCTCTTTAGAATAATAGCTTCTTTTATGGATGTTTGGTCTTGCACATTACAAAAATGAAACAAAGAGCTTGTAAATCTCATTTGACGATGCCACAAACATCCCGGCTCCCAGATCCGTAAAATTAGTGAGATAAAAGTGTCATTGTAATGCAATACCCCAAAGTGTGTGTTTTATTACAGACTGCTGTTACAGCTTTTCGTTTCTTTTTTTTAAACAAAAACACCACCGGACAATCCTGTTAATCATTTATGATTATTTTACCATTAATCATCTACAAATCTACACAACAGACATTGTCACATCCGTCGAGATATTCGATACTAGTCGTGCACAGGGCTAGGAGTTGATCAACAGAGCAATGAAGCATAGGCTGAGTTGACTAACACTACAAATGAGTTTATCCATTAACTAACTGGTTCAAGTTCATAATCACAAGATAATATACACATCTTAACAGTACTTTTCAACCGTAAGAAATATCAATTTCATAAATTTTCATTCTGTACTGAACTGATTAAAAAAAGGAAAATCAAAAAGCAAGCGATCGACAGAAGACCGACCGTTACTTGCCATCACCGTAATCATTAATTTTTTAACCGTAAATGTTGAAAAGCTAGACCCTTCTTTGTACTTTTTGCTTAGTAATCTTTAAATTAATGAGTGGCCATACACTGGGCTGCTAAATGAAACAACCATATAAATCGTGTGAAATGCTCATTTTGTAATTAACTGAAAAACGAAGAAGTGGAAAACAAACTAGGAAGAAGATAGAATATGGGTGTTTAGCTAAATTGAGCAAAATACCACCAGATATTTCAACTGATCTGTTAGACACGTGTTGACATTTGCTTCTAAAAGTAAGACATTTGGAAGGTATTTTTAAGGATCTAATTTGACAACTGTTGCAACAAACTTACCAAATATTTTGTTCAAGCCAGCTTGCAAAACTTTTAGATTTAGAAGTTAATAGTGCAATATTCCATATGGATGGAGTATGACGTAGCTTTTCTAACGTCCCCCCCCCCCTCCCTCCCTCCTCCCACCACCAAAAAGGTGCAGTTAGAGTGCAATAGACTAAGACACAATGGTGGTATGTATATGCTTTGTCAGCACAATTCACATGCATATTTACAATACCATCGTATCATACCATGCATATTTTAATACCCACTATAGTAATACAATATCGACACTCTTAATAGAGACAACAGTTATAGTGTTACAGAATTGCTCAAGATTATATCTTCGGTATGGTATGATAGTATTGTATGATATGATGTCAATCGGGTGATTTGGAAAGGCAATGCACTTATGAGAGGAATTCAGAAAAACAATAACATAGTTTCTGCTTGGGTCATATTTGTACAAACCAGACTTTGAAAAAAACTTTGAAAAACAAGACCCTCTGCTTTTTTTGGTTTTTTCCCCACGATGCCAAATCAATAATATAATTCTAAAACAAGCCTAAAGCAGTAAAACTGTGTGCTTACTGCACATCAAACACAAGCAGGACATACAATGGAACTCAACACAGTTACCAGCTGAAAAAAAAATCAAAAAATATAATATTTGCCAATTTAGATGTTAACAAAACTTTGAACTAATAGTGGTTATCTAAAATGATAATTTTAATTGATAAATTCTGCCCCTTTTAATGCTGGCACTTTAAATACTTCCATAGAGACTGATTTTTTCACTCCAAAGCAATCAATTATTAAAGAGAAACATGATAATTGAGAAAGCTCACTTTTAAAATTTGTAAATGACAAAAGAATACAATATCAATTTTTGTTCAACTCATTTACCTGTCATTCCTTAACTTTGCAGCACTGTCTCAACCAACCTCCGCCCTTCCACAAATTTTCTTTCTAAACTTGTATACAATTTTCAATTCCTTCCATAATCACATCTGGACAACAAACCCAAAATGTTCAATTTCTGATCTTGCATAAATACCATTGATATAAATACATATATTAAATCTGCCAAAATTAGTTTGACCATATGCTCTGCAAGTGACCCCAAAAAGCAAATTTTCCAACAAGACCAAGATATATATATATATATACATATATATATATATATATATATATATATATACATACAATGGATTGAACAAGCCGACAGTAAATTTACTGTAAATGAACTGCTTGCCTACAAATGACCCCAAAATATGGAAGTTTAGGGGATGTTTTGTTTTTCCCAAATTAGGTGTCATTTTACTTATCACAGTATATTCAACAACTATTTAAGAATTAAGCCCTGTTAGCTCACACAAAGCTTGAACATGACTTTCAGCTTAATAAATAATGATTAACTGAGTACATTGAAGTTAGAGAATGCAAAAGGTATTCCTTGGGATGTTGGGTAACTAAAAGTCTCGTGTGAGAGAAGGAGAGTATTGAACAAAGTGGTAAATATTTGATGAATGTAAAAACATGCAACCGTCTAAACAGATTTTGTTGGCCAAATATCGTACAGGAAGTATCAACTGTCTTCGATAATGGAACTTTCTCTCTGAGCACTCAAGAAGGGCTGTATGGGTGGATGTACAGCAATACTCTAGTTAGGCAACATATGGATATGTACTATGTTTGCAGGCAAGAGGAAGAAAACAAGTTAGATTTAACCATCTTTCACTAAAGATTACTAACGAAAAACAAGTTCATAATAAGGTCTTACAAGGTGATCTACGTTTTGTTTTCGTCTTAATTTATAACATTTGATGACTATAAAATGGAAATGAAGATTTTTCTTCATAAGATACAAGAGGGCACTCGTATATACATCACACCTATCCCCTAAATTGGTTTGATTTGGCAAATCTTGAACACTTTAAAGAGTGGCTTGCCTAAATATCGCATGTCCATGAGATAGGTACCTAGTTGACTAGAGGTTTGCAGTATACTACACTTCCTTTTACTAGAACATCTTAAAGATAAATTTGAGTGAATGTCCCATGTCCATGCATCCTTGGAATGGGTGCCCAACCAACCAGTGTGTACAGAAAAAGTTTGCGATCCCTTTCCCACCCTACACTTCATTCACTCAATGGTAACAATGGCTACATGCTTTTGGATCAAGAGATTGACCCCCCTCCCCCTCTTCCCCCTGTTCCTGGTGTTCCCTGACACATGACACATGACATTTTGTACATCACAAGTTTTAAATCTTAATAGAAAAAGAAATAAAGTTAAATGACTCTATTGAATACCGATAAATAAAGAAACTTTTCCCAAGAAATTTCTTCCAGTAAGGAAAGTTCAAATTTTTATAAAAAAAATAACAATGCAAATAACTTTGGCAGAAATTCATTATTTTATATATTTAGTTTCTTTAATCTACCTTTGCATATATATCAGGAAAGGCAACTTACAGGTCTAGAATTTCAAAAAAAGAATTAGCCACTTGCTAAGAAATGCCCAGTGCACAGAAAAAGAAACAAAAAACATACTTGTACTGCAACTTTCAGTGCATTTTACAGCACCGATGCATTTATAAAACTATGTCTGACTTGACCCTTTTTGATGATTTGAAATACTTCAAAGTCCGATCAAAAACTGCAGTGGGAGTACTATGAAAACTTCAGCCATCTCAGGCTAACTCTGGGGCAATAAACCTAATCAATTAGCTAAAGTTGATTAGATATACATTGTTTCAAGCTGGCAGGATCTCTACTTCGTTCTGTGACTATCTGCTTTCTCACTTACTCTCATAGCTGATCACACCATTCTTCTTTCATGACTGTTGAGTTGTCTCTTAATTGAAATTGACCTGAAACGAAGAACATCTTTACCTCGGATCCAGATCAACCATCGAGAAGGCAACAGAGACAGAGGGCGCACATGGCTATCAGGCAGCATTTCTCTGCGGTATCATCATCGCGTCGATTCCGGTTGTCGACATAGACAACTGTCCGGTCTGTGTAAACCGTATTTTGAGGAGGCGGTGGAACGGATCCCTGGCATCCGTAAGTTTGGTGTTGTCCAGTGTATGGGTGATAAGGGCCCTGTTGATGGATGAAACATCAAACTGATGAACAAACTGTTCATATAGTATATCATGAAAATAAGAAATGTCGAGTGTGACGACTCAACTGCAGTCATAGATGTTTATAGTAACTGAATTATCATCAATCAAAACTGAGAAACTAAAGTTACAATCTCTGCTGGTTTCAGACTACAACTGAAATCTTCAGAACAGAAATGCTATTCGTCACACTCCAAGGCAGACAGCTTTAGAGGATGACGCACTACCAGAACACACATCATACACCTTTGCTCTAGCAACGAGGGGGCAACATCGATAATGTAGATAAGGATATATAACTGGCGTGGCTGGCCATCTTGATGTGTGACGAAATAACTCAGTTAGAGGGTCATAAACATAAATAAAGAGAAATAAAATGTCACAGTGCCAAAGTATAGACTAGTAACATGCACTTAGTTAACACTTAATTTATAGAGAGTAGACCTACTTCCTCAAGTTGTTTCTATGAGCCCTTGGCAGTTTTCAACTAAAGAGTTAAACGCTTTCTTATGCTCATAACTTGAGCAATCAACAAACGTGTTCTGATAATGGTGAAATTAAACAAAACAGGAGACATCATCATTACATTGGGATTTGGGATGGGGTTACCATACACCCCTATAAATTGGGACTGTCATGTTTTCTCCAATTCAAGTATATCGTACCATAGGAAAATGAATTTATCCCACTTTTCTAACTGTCTATAGATCTTTATGCTAGGCTAACAAAAAGGTACACATGAAGTATGAATGCATCACTATACTTGATTTTCAGAAGATTGAAGATATGTATTTGTTTTCATCACAAAAGCTTGAAAGAAGGCTGCATAATTAGCCCAACAAAGCTTGGTGGGAAAAGCTGTCTAAAGTGGGCTGCAAAAGCTGTCTAAAGTGGGCTGCAATAGCTGTCTGCATAGTTTCAACAAGGACAACCCCAACACTGACCGTATCTACACTGTGATACTCCCATTGGACCCCTCCCCTAGGACACAGTGTCCCTTTTTCTTCAACCATAGAAATATGGTAACCTCACATCGGGACTATAAAGCATTTAAAACTGTACCTGGGCAGCCGGATATGTGGCAGGTGGTCCTGGTGCTGGTGGGTAATAAGTCTGAGGGGGTGGATACGGCTGAGGCTGAGGAGGGTATGCTGAGTAAGGGGGTGGATTAGTCATCTTTCAGTCTTGTGTACTTAACAAGTTGAGATCGTACAGACAACCTGTTTCCAATCAAATCTGGCAGAACTACAGATCAAAAAGGAAAAAAGAGTTACTTGTACATTTCACACAGAAACAAATATTTTTTTCATAGTTGCTAAAATGGTGTTATAATGCATCTGTGCTTGTTCCAAACCCTTTGCATACTGTGTAACATACATGTACAGTAGATGCACTGATACACTCTGTAGTTGCCATGTATACATGATACAAAGCCATGTTGTAACCACTTTTCAAACCTTTCTTTAAATCTTTACAGAATCATTGAAACTGGCTAGATAATTTATATGGTGAAAGAAGTAAACATCAGTATTGTGAATTATTTCATCCCTTTACATTACTAATACAGGAAATTATTTCATATTGGCTCAAACTTATCAAACCATCAATGAAATCACATATTTGAAGATAAAACTAAACTTCAGAACAACATCTGAGAGATTATCAAAATCCGTGTACTCAATAGAATATTTGCAGTTCTATTCTAACATTGCGAAGAAACTGTAGGCTAGTGTACGTTACACTTATTGAAAAATATCTCTCATCATCAGACAGTGCCACCCGGATCATCCCGAATATGTCATGAAGGTGATTTTTCGTCCAATGTTAAATTCACATTCAATTAGCCTAACATTTAATACCATCACATTTTCAAATAATGAATTTAATTTTAAGCTGATGACTTTCTATGACTATCATTATGCCTACCACTCTCATTTTTTCTACTAAACTATGATTTTAACATACAGTATGTCCGAAGAAGGAAATAGAAGAGACTTGGGGGTGCTAGAGGAAGAAAAGGACCTTGGGGTAAAGTTCGACCCATCCTTGATGTTCTCCAAACATGCAGCAATGGTGGCAAACAAGGCTAATAGGACAGTCGGAATCATTAGTCGCACCTTTGATTTCCTGGATGAAGATATGTTTAAGATCTTGTACAAAACATTGGTGAGGCCACACTTAGAGTATGCAAACTGTATATGGAGCCCCGTACTACACAAAGATATTCAACCGATAGAAAGGGTGCAGAGGAGAGCAACAAAGATACTACCAAATTTGAAAGAGTTGACATACGAAGACAGACTAAGGCACCTAGACCTTCCAACACTTGCATACAGAAGACTGAGAGGTGACCTAATCCAGGTATTCAAAGTGGTAAATGGATTAAATGACATCAGACCAGATTCGTTGTTTGAGCTAGTCCAACATGAAGCAGGTACAAGAGGACACAAATACAAAATCCAGAAGCAGCATACAAGACTCAGACTACGGGAGCATTCTTTCAGCATAAGGATAGTTAACTTATGGGACAGCCTTCCAGAGCATGTAGTAGATGCCAAAACATTGAATGAATTCAAGGATGGAGTAGATGACGCCTTATCTCTGACCATTGACAAATTCACCTATGGTACTGGTCGTCTCTGGCAAGCAATAGTCAAATCAATTTCTCCATGGCCTCATAAAGTTTGATATATGCAGTGTTATTAGGAGGAAAGTGGGTGGGCATTTTATAAGGTTATTTTTTAACCTTCCCAAGAGCCCGAGAAGACAGGTGATTGTTAAGCAAGTAGGCCTAGGCTAGGCCTAGCCTGATACATTAGAGCCGGGATGAATAGGACTCCACGCTTTGGATGTCTGTGTCACTCTGATATACATTTTGAACCAACAAGAATAATAAACAAGCATCACTATTCTAGAGCGCTGTACGCATTAACTACATTCAAACTTAGGCCTACCTGATAGAGTGATTGGGGTCTAATGCCTAGTGTTAGTAATATTAACAAGTAAGGCTAGGCCTACCATTGTATTGCATAAAACTAAGCTAGCCTTGACCTTCTACAAGTTAAATATACTCTAAACTGAGGACACCGAGTAAGGGCAAACACTTAATAAGATTTTCAAGTTCTCACACCCCCACCCCAATGTTTCGACCTGAACAAAATGTGATACTGCTTGTAAACAGTCTTAGGCTACATGCTTAGGCACTTAATAATGTTATGTACATTGTTAGGCTTAACTAACTTAGGCACTAGGCCTAACGCTGTGCTTTACTAACGTTAGTCCTAGCTTATCGGAAGTTACTGTAATTTGGCTTAGGCTAGGCCTAATACTAGTTATGCCTAGTCATAGAATATGAAGTAAGGTTTCTAGGCTTAGCCTAGCTAATATTTCTTACTAGCCTACTTAGCGTAAGTTAGACCAAGCAAAATCAGTAACGTCAATATATATTTACTTACGTTATCTTGGTTTACAGCATTATTTAGCTAATGCCATCAGAAGCTTTTAAGTTTACCACTTTCTTCAGTATTACTTTTCAAGAAATATTTCAGTCTTGGTTTGGTTAACTAGGTCTGACCTGATATTGATAACACTAAAATTTAAGTTGTGTTGTGCGTGTAATAGCTACGAAAACGCAGTGACGTAATAACGGTCATAGCAAATATCCATAACGCAGGTACGTCTGAAATGACAATTTTCAATGTTTTGAAGAAGGTTGTGATCAGCCCTATATTTAGAATATATTTCTCTTGTTATGAACTCTATGAGACGCCATCTGCTAAAGACGTATGGAACTGATGCGTTGTAGTATAGGCGTGACCTTATTCAAGGAATTATTTAGTGAAAATGGGATCCATTCCTTTCGGTCATATAATTTTGTCTTTGTATCGCCCTAAGCCTTGCCCTGTGATGAATTTTAGTTTCCGTGATTGAGTGCTTGAAGTGTTGGCCCGTCCTGCCAGAAAATTCGAATCTAACACTGACTTACGTCGAGCCGTGACGTCAGTGCGGCACATTGGTCAGAATCGATCAGATCTCAATCTAAGCTTGGCCTTGATTCACTACACAGATATGTATACAGACTTCGCGTACGGCAGTGTATACAAAATATCTCACTGTAAGCTTGGCCTTGATACAATAGACAGGAAACAACATATTATGCAGAAAACCGAGTAAGGGAATTTTTGATCGTTTTATAGGAATTTTTTAGTGGTAGTCTAGTGGGCATATGAAAAAAACTCCATAATTGTTTTCATCGCCACAGTCCTAGTTCGGGGATTTTTCATCCTATGATTCAGGAGAAGCGAATTTGTGAACCTCGCGCAAACTTCATCTAATATATTTTGAACACTGGAGAACAATGAGCGCTGTGACGTCATCGCGGCACTTCTTTTCTGGGGCTGCAGGGATGCTATGATTGGCAAGCTACACTGTAGCGAGGAAAGTTCAAATTTCTGAAAATAAACTAGCGACTTAGATGGAAATTTCTCGGTGAAGAAATCCAAACATCATCTTTAGCTTATCTGACAGAAATCTTTGTGATGAACAACTCAACCAAAACAGCTTAAACAAATATTTCTCCATTTGTTAGATATCTGTCGCGTAGTAACAAAATGACACTGTACGTATGATATAGCCTTGTCAGTACATAACCCTTGTCATGCACCGTACGAGCGAGTAAGCTTATACTAATAAAAACACACTTGAGAACTGGCAAAGTTCGTGTCAACATCTCTTTATTGAATCTATCCGAATACATTACAATATCCTACTTTAAATATCGTGTTTACGAGCTGCAATTTTGCAAATATGTGATGCCATAGTTCCACTGGGATCTGAAACCTTGTCTCTTTCTTTTCATGTTTCCAATAATAATAGAAATAATAATAATAATAATAAATATTAATAATAATAATAATAATAAGAATAATAATAAGAAGAATAATAATAATAATAAAAATAATAATAATAATAATAATAATAATAATAATAATAATAA
>JAIPMN010000945.1:0-20611 GCA_020650975.1 Apostichopus californicus | reverse complement strand
TTATATAATATATATATATATATAATATATATATATGTATTTATATTATATATAAGTAAGAGATAAGTAAGAGATGTTCAAGCTTGTGTGGGAATAACGTACACATCGTAAGAAGTCGAATAGGAAAACATGAGACCTTTTTTTTGTGTGTTCTTAAATTTCCTTTCATTTTATGTTTGGTAAAACCAGGAGCGTTCCTTTTGGAATCAAACAACCGTCCCAGTCCATTTTATCCCGATGTCATTCTGGATGCCGCGAGTGGATACGAATTTGAATTTATCATTCGTGGAAATGAAGATGCAACATTATGGCTGACACCGAGACCTTATGCAGATTATGAAGATGCCCTTCTTGTCCGTATGTATTAAACAAACACAGCTATTTTTATTATTATCCTACCGACCAGTCACGCTCAAACTTAATAAAGGACGCTAATCATATCGATCATATCTAGTTCCGCGAAACTTGCAAGCTGCAATCTCTGGCTGCTGCAGGTCGTAAAGGTAGCGTGGGTTGATCACGAATCTTTCGTTCGTAATTATTGACTTAACTTAAAATATTACCGTTTGGCCAAATATCACTAGTAGAACCTTGAACTAGTAAATCACCCATAGTGTCTGCATACAGGTTATGAATTCAGGTTAGGCATGCAGGTTCATCCATCGTGTTTGCATACTTTGATTTAGAGATCTGTAAACGGTGCAGATCACACGAATTTTAGGACCGAAATATCAGCACCATATATGTAGTAACGCTGTAGAGCCCCATTGGGTATGTACGACAACTCCTCCAGATATCTGGCTCTGGTGTTTTACTTGTCAATGTAGCTTACCAAAGAATATCTTTATTATTTATTTTACACTCGCTTTAGTTCAAATGAAGACAAATTCTAACCTTTAGATTGCTTATAATTGATAAGAAAATTGCATTAAAGATAAATATACATCATTTTGTCTCAATCTTGCTGTGGTATTAGTGAAACTCTACTTGCGACTTAACAGGCATCCTTCTATCTCCGATTAAAATGTTGTGTCACTTTACCGTGCAGTTATAATTACAGATAACGGTAGTGCTAAATGGTCTATTAATGTCTTAATAGGATAAACACTTGTACTTGGAATGTACCATTTCAAGACATTTTAATTTTTTTTGTTTATTTTCTGTATAGATATTGGTTCCCATGGCAACACCTACAATTACATTGAATACCAAGGACAAGTCGTCGCCTCGTCCCATGGTGCTTTATTGAATGGCAAAGAAGATCGTGTTTTCAAACTCAAGTATTCCGCGGACAAGATCCAGCTTTTGAATGGTGATGGCTACGTCATCCTCGAAGCTGATGGCGTCCCTGCCGAGAATGTCATTTACCTAGGGTTCCATTCCCCTGATGGCATAACATACTGGTGGCTATACGACCTATATTTTCCCTTCACTGGTCAGTGAATTTTTGATCATTTAGTTTGTTATTATACCCGTAAAAGGCGACTAAGACCTGATCATCAACTTAACCTGATAAGACAGACATCCATTTGAACAACAAGTCTTCCAAACAGCTAAAAAACGATGATGATATAGTTGGGTTAATGTCTCCTTTTAAATGCGCCTACACCTTTAGAAGGAAGATATTTCGCGGAATTGTGCATTCTGTTATTGATTTCTTTGATGAGCAGACGATAATGAGAAATGTGTAATAGCCTATATTCAAAATAATCGCGCTAACATGTCACACCAGTTGTTTGCAATATGTTATTCAAATAACATTGAAATAAATGTAGTAATTTACAAATCACAAGAATACTGATAAGATTTCATTCATCTCTCTATAAAGAAACAGGAACAGAACTGTTTAACTTTTGATCAATTTCAGACAGAACTGTAAAAGTAAATTGTCTTTCAGAGAAATGGTTTGCCATCTGTCAAGACCTTATACCACAAGTATATGTACTTAGATAGATGTTAATGATGAAAGATATCAGCGGCTCATCTATGATTTTGGAAGGGGGTGGTCCTAGGATCGTTGAAGCCGACTCCAAATAGCAGAGGTGTGGGGTCCTCTACCACACTCTCCTCGAAAAATCATTCTGAGGCATATCTAGGTTATAAATTAGGTCTATAATTAGGTATACATGGAAGGTTGTGCTACTCTTAAGTCAATGTGTACAGTTGAATGGTCTGCATATTAAAAAAAAAAATGAAAATGTCTCAGAAGCCGAAAGAAAAATAAAGATAATAAGAAAACTCTGTGGACCTTTTTTTGATATAATATTTTTATTCCTTAGTTTTAGACGATGGACACTCCTGGTCAGGAAAATCCTTCACGCGGTCATATGGTTGCAGCTCCGAGATTTCATTGGATTGCGGGGAGAAATATATTTACATATACGACGCTAGTTATGGAAGACAAAACAATAGAATTTGTCGATATGATCCAATTTACGTAAGTCTCCCGTCACCATATATATAATAAAAAAGAGAAGCAAATAAAAATAATTGATTGGAATCGGTATAGGGCATGAAAACGTTCCGGGCTATTTGTTTGTTTTTAGTTTCTTGTTGAGAGACAGTTAGGTAGAATTAATTGTGATAAAATAGGACTTCTGCAGCTAATTTCCTATAATGCCAGTGGTACTCATGTAAACGATGAGAGCCTAGGGAGAGCCTAGGTAATGGGACTGGGGGGGGGGGGAGGGAATGGGATGCGATTGGAGCTGCGGTTGAAAGATCATTGACAAAATCCCAGGCGCTATTCACTAGGCTATATAGCATGCAGCCAGAACAGGCAGTTGGTTAAACACAGCACAGTTATTGTACAAATGAGAATACAATAATTATTTCGTCTTAAATTCTCTTGGCTATTACACACACACTAAAAACAAGCAACAGACAGACATATTTCATAAATTCATGTTTTCATGTTGTCATCGTACTATACACATATTTCAGGTTCGTTTAATTTTTTTTTCTTATTTTAAATGTTATCTTGCATAGATTTGCAGTTTGATAAACATAATAAAACAAATTCATGATAACAAATTTAAAGTTGTGTATTTTTGTTTACTGTTTATTTTTTAATAGCAAACAGATGGTTGTTATTCTGATCATACGGTAGACTACGTCAGAGAGAACTGTCATAACAAACAGACTTGTACATACGACGCTTCAGTGTTAGAAAGTTACTGCCACGAGACCACAAAGTATTTCCAATGGACTTACGTATGTGGTATGTATACGTCAAGATATCATAATGTATGACGTTTTTTGAAAATTGACCTAAATTATTTTCTCTATGAAGGGGAAGTCTATGTTCTCATTAAACTTTATAGACTAAACTTTGGGTTATTGTGAGGTCTCGTTCTTTCTTGAACCTCGCAGATAAAATCCACGTTGACGTGTCACAAATACGATACATTTGAAAGTGCCACTTTCACTTTTCTGATGCTCAACAAGCATACTCACATTTTTCTCTCAACACTAAAACATATAATCATCATCAGTTCGACCTCGGTCGACCATTATCATCATGAGGGGTAGGAGAAGTTGGCCGGACAATAACCTGGCATCGAGATTTCTAGTCATTTCTCTCTTTCATAAGGGTTGCTCCTCTAGTAGGAAATGCAGGAAGGTTTAATGCCTTGCACCAGGGGTACCATGTTTTGGCTCCCAGAGAATGAACTTGTTGGCTGCTTCTTCTGGGTGTCGGTGGTAGTGACCAGCTGCTCTAAGTCTTCGTTCTCTGATTTTCATGGACACCTTTGGAAGATCGCAATCAAGCTGTGTGTTGGGTATCTTCTGTTTCCAACTAATATCAAGGGCAGCCCTCATTAATCTTGTGTAACAACTGTCTATGTTTCTTTCCAGTTGTTTGATATATAATATATAAAAGACTTGCTTCCGGATACCAAACACTTTCAAGATTGCTTATACCCTTTCCGAGTTATAATGACATGTAGAAGAATGCTCATACACAACAGTAACAATGTAACAGGTATTACAGTCAGGCGGGATGAGATTGGGTAATGGGACAACGGCAGAGGGGGTGGCCACCGCCCCACACCTTTGTACACGTCATGAGGCTTACTCTCAGACAAAACAATAACAATGCAACAGGTATTACAGTCAGGCGGGATGAGACTGGGTAATGGGACCACGGCAGAGGGGGTGACCACCGCCCCACACCTTTGTACACGCCATGTGATTTACTCTCGTATACAATGACAACATGCAACAGGTATAACAGTCAGGCGGGGTGAAAATGGGTGATGGAACTACAGCAGAGGGGGCGGGGGGGGGGGTGACCACCGCCCACACCTTTGTACACGTCATGGGTTTTTATTCTCAGACAAACAATATTCTTCACGCAATAATTGTGAGATACATGATTTACTAATCTGTCAATGTCTTGCGTTACTTTCTCTTAGTGAACGAGGTAATCACCAATCGAATCGTTGATAGCTATCCAAGTTCCCAACCACAGCCTCCCAGCGAAGACCGTGTCTTTGAGACCACTGAGTCAACCGAAGATTTCACATTTCCTTTACCCCAACTTCAAGATGTATCCTATTTCATTTATTTCTGTGTCAAGTCTTCTGCTGAAGTCAGAATTGCCCTTTCATCGAAGAAGGAAGTACAAGACAACATGTATATCATCGGTAGGTGTCCTTTATCTTTTCCATTGTCATTGTAACTATGACCGTCCTCTTGTCTGTTGAATCTAAACAATTATACTTACGAAATTAATCATCAATTGCCCCGCCCCCCCCCAAAACTGGTATTTAACCATTACCTGCACTGCATGGCAGTAATATTCAGAACACAGGAATGAAAATAAAATGCCGAAACTTATTCCTTTTAACTGTTTGATCGGTTTAATGTTTATTTTTCATCAGCGATCACTGCAACTTCTGTAAGCATCGCACAAGGATCTAACGTCCCAACTGAAGCCGCAGCTGAAGACTTGCTGGCAAGGTAAAGTATTATAGTGTTTCATTCAAATGAATGAATTTGATTGAAATTGACTCTATATAAATATATATTTATATATATATAGTCTCACAATATACATAAATAGCTTAGACGTTACAGCTTGGCGTATATAGCATGCAAAATATATAGCATGACGATATACTACGAAGGAAATAGCAACGGCTATCATATTATGATACACCATACCGGAAATATAGCATGTGCTATATGGTATGTAGGCGACACTGATGATGGTATGATATGGGAAATATGATATGAACTATATAGCATGGCGATACACTGCGGAAGATAAAGCATAAGCAATTTGGCATGCATGAGACACTGATGACGATGACGATGATAAAATAAATTAAACGATATGAACATCGGAATATGAAAGAGTCAAAAAAGTTCCACCGAAGCAATATTTCATTAATATATGGTCTTTTGTTTGGAAATATTCTATAGCAATGAATACAGATGTTTCTGGATAGCGTTTTACAATGGCCAAATTGCAATTGGAAGATACGGCGATTATTATCCACTACTTCTCAATCAAGAAACAGGTGCAGATGCGCCTGGTATTACATTTGTTGGCATAGCAAGCAGTGCCCCGGATACAGCCTGGAGAGTCTACAATGCATACGTAGGATCTGGTGAGTAGTATTTCAGTATGAATGGTTACGCTAACTTACAATTTCACGGTTTGGAATTTCAATCTCTGTGAATCTCAGAACGATGATGATGCTTTTGCGGTGGAATTGTCACTGCAAGGAATGAGAGAATGTAGTGATGAGGAAGAAGGGGGGTGGGGGTGATGAGAAGGGGAGGTGGTGTTGGGGGGTGGTGGGAGTTTTGTCCCAAATACTGGGAGGGACGTATTCATTGCATTGCACATTTTATGAAGAATATGTGGAATTCGCCAGTACTGATATTTTTCAAAGCAGTTGACAACTTTCCCCTTAAGGAAAGCTTAGTGATAAACTTTTCCACACGCAAGGAAGTTTATTTGTCAGTTTGGACCCTTTCAAAGAATGAATTCTTTTGGGTTAAAGAGCATGTTAAATTTTAAAACAAAACGCAACAGTTTGATTTCAAGACGTATATGCCCGAATAATTTATACAGGTTACATTGGTGCACGTGTGTTATGTATCTCGTTGCTTTTCCCAGCCATCGAATCACGCTGTGTTTCATTATCAAACCAGATAACCCATTGCAACTCATTACCGTCATGTAAATTTGATTATCTTATACCTGCATATATGTTGTTGTTGTTGTTGTTGGTGTTGTTGGTGTTGTTGTTGTTGTTGTTGTTATTGTTATTATAATTGTTATTATTTTTTACTTAGAGAGTGAAATTTAGAAGCAATACTGCAGCATATATTTTCGAATATCTTTTAACTTACCTTGCTTTTTGTGTTTCATTTTTAGGTGAATACAAATATATATCCGACAGATCCCGTCTCTACTCTCCAAACCTCGCCAACCTGCCACAGAGAATGTTCACATTCTGCTTTGGTATCAAAGCAGAAGGTAACGCCGTGCTTAGTGTTGGTCCCGAGGACTACGACGAGGGCGGTTACCCACTTATAATTAGTACGTTGACAATGTTTCAGTACATAAACTCACTTTGTATCAAACTGTTGTTGCATTGCAGTCCAAAGATATATGATTGGAATTGGGGATTGGGGATAATACGTGTGGAACAAGAGGAGGGGTAGAAGAAGGGTAGGATGTTACGGGATACCCTTCACAAACAAAAGGAGCCACGACCCCAACCATTATCCTTGATTAATGCAATAGAGATGACTGTGATACACATACAAGGAATTAATTCTCATTACATTTGGTAGATATGACAAAGTTAATATTTCAGAAGACTACATCAAGTCTAAATATGACACCTTCGAGCCCCATGTGCTTCGAGTTTTTATGTTTTCCAACAGAACGGTTTAGATTCCATAATGGAGCTGGGTTTTGCAAGTGCTGAATCTAAAATATTTCATCTCTTAACATGACCTAAGGATGACATCGGTTTCAATATAAACATTGCCGATAATCAATCTTGAGAAATATGAAAATCAAAAGCAGAATGCGAACGATTTGAAATCGTATTGGCACTATGAGGTCCTGATTTACAAAATGGCAACCGACAGACGGGACGTTAAACTAGGACATCTCTATACTACGATATCTGTATACAAGGATATCTCTATAGAATAAACGTCCACCCGTCCATATTCTGTTACATTCCTTTTCATATTAATATCATTCATATGTAGAAAGTGAATGGGATATTTGTTTTTAAATTTAAGAATTTTCTTTTTATTATTTAGACGTGAACATGACTGTACTCTAACTAATACACTGCATGTTTTATTGGATACCTGTATAGAATAAATAAAACTTAAAAACAAGGCAATGAAACCAACACTGTTTTGTAAGAGACAAGTAAGATAAGTGGCAAATTGATCTGACAGACATCCTTTACAGAACGAGTGAGGTTGTTAAATTAACACCTTAATTTGACACATTTAATCATAAAACAACGTGCTACTTAATATTTTGCAACATATTTTAGCAATACAACATTTTTGTAACGAATTAAGAGCTACAAATCAACGTGTTGTAGTACTCGCACACGATGTAAATTGTGTTATGATAAAACACCTTTTAGACAATATTGATCAGCTCCCTTTATTCACCTACCTCCCGCCCCCACCCCACCCCAAATATAAAGAACAATGCTCTGACATGGCTGACGTTTTAATTTTTATTTTGCTTATATTTCGATTGCAGCTATTGGATCAGCTGCTAATACCAAAATCACTCTCCAGTATTCCGATTGGTCGGCGGAGTTGGAAGAGGACAGTGTGCTGAGTAAAGATAGAGTTCGATATTTCTGTCTTGTCCTCCTTGACGATTGCATTAGTCTCTTCGATGAAGATGGTTACGTCCTTCTCGAAGGAGTAGATGTGGTGGATTATCGTCATCTGCGCAGAATCAGCTTCTATAACATCGATTATGTTGGTTATTGGTATATTCGTGGCATACCATTCAGATTCCCAGGTGCTCTATTTTAGTTCTCTCACGTACCTTTATTGTCAAAAAGATGTTGGTTGCTGGGGTATTTAGGATACTACAGTCATGTTACCAAGTCTGTAAGAAAGATCTTAGTCCTTGTCTAAGGCTAACTGTTTTTATGCGACTGTAAAGGCGTCTCGGTGTTTGTGTGTGTGTTTGTGTGATACATTAATGCAAGTATAATGGCAGAAGGTTGACACTGCGTGTCATGTCTGTGCGGGACTATTAATGAAAAGGGTAAGCAACCAAACCGAATTCCTTAGCTGGCGTCTATTAAGGGCTCCAAAGTACAAAAAAGTGGTAGAACGCAATGTATTAGTGCCCCCCCCCCCCTCAGTATTAAAATTGTGTGTATGTATGTGTGCGGGGGAGGGGGAGGCATGTTCCTCGAAGTCCTACCCTCTTGTGTATATACTTTCTGTGCGTATGGATTTTTACTTAATTATCTAGTACTTGCTGTCTGCAGACCAACCGAGCAAATAGTGTTCCACAGCTTATAATTCATAAGCTAACATTAATTAGTGCCATTTTATTTTTTCGCTTGGGGAGGGGAGTAATAACTGTATGAAAGGGGCAGTGGCAACTCTATCCTGTAAGTGCCTCTACAATGTTTGTGAATCGATGAGGTTTGTGGATGTCATATTTCTTGGTACCGCCACCTACAGCCACCACGCCGGCTCCAAGTACAACACCAACGTACTCAACATACTCAACGTACTCAACGTACTCAACATACTCAACGTACTCATCAACGTACTCAACCAGCACACCAACATCCCCAACCACAACACCGCCGGCTTCAAGCGAAACACCAACGTACTCAACCAGCACATCAACATCAACAACCACACCAACGTGGGACCCACCTTCAACTCAAACGTCCCAAACCAGCACACCAACATACCCAACCACAACACCGCCGGCTTCAAGCGAAACACCAACGTACTCAACCAGCACATCAACATCAACAACCACACCAACGTGGGACCCACCTTCAACTCAAACGTCACAAACCAGCATACCAACATCCCCAACCACAACACCGCCGGCTTCAAGCGAAACACCAACGTACTCAACCAGCACACCAACATCAACAACCACACCAACGTGGGACCCACCTTCAACTCAAACGTCACAAACCAGCACACCAACATCCCCAACCACAACACCGCCGGCTTCAAGCGAAACACCAACGTACTCAACCAGCACACCAACTTCCACAACCACGACAGTGCCGATCGCAACCCTACCACTAACGTCCCCAACCACAACACCAACGTCCCCAACCACAACACCAACGTCCCCAACTACCACACCAACATCACCAGCCACACCAACGTGGGTCTACACCGATACGACACCCTCAGGTGAGCAAAATTTTATCGTAACCCAATTTTACCTACAAGTAAACCCTACCAGATATAATTAGACCTTCCTTATAATTATACACAAAGCAGACGGATTTGGTAAGCAGCATGTTCCTTAAGCTGCATATGGATTCATTATTTCCATAATATGTTTGAGACCAACCTTCTTTTTTGCAGCCAATTCTTTATATCATGTGAAAACCGCAACGATTCAAATGCAAAGAAATTTTATTTGATTACCTGACAAAGCTCAACATTTCAGATAATGATCTATGAAATTGCTATGGGGTAGGGCGAGGTGGGAAGAGGGAGTATGACTAAATCAGCCGTCTTACTTACATACTGCTGTAATAAGGGGGATTGACCTGTAGAAAATGCGACTATTCAACAAGTATAAGGTTGGATTTTTTACTATTTTCCCCCAGTTATTCACTTACTACATGATCTTCTTCTAAGTTACATTCTTATCGCCTCACATTTTACTATCAATAGATTGCAGTCTTCCCCCACAAGATATTTTACTAGACATACAGAGTCCCGGAGAAGTCAAATTTGAGCTACCCGAGGTAGACTTTGAGACATTTGAGCTCTACTTCGACTTAAAACTCCAAGGATGTTCAATCCTGATCTTATCCGATCAAAAATCCCAAAGTCCAGCTTCATACGATATAGGTAAGTATAGTTGCGCTCTAAGTTGTTCGCTTGTACTATATATATATCAATCTATATTTTGTCGCTATAGTCATATGTGGATAGGGTTACTCTTAAAAGACTGAACAGCTACGCTCAGTGGGAATAAAAACCTGATTGTGTGTTGTAAATGTCCGTATATATCCACCTGCTCGGCAGTTCTTTACTGTATCCGATTATTCAAGGGAATAACCCAATACATTCAATTCAGTTAAATGTATAGCGCCCTCCGAATCAGTCCAGCTTTGGATCTATTGATTGATCGTACTGTCGATCAGTGAAACATTCGATCGATCGATCTATCAATCTATCAGTCGACTTCAGACGACCTTTAAGCTAAGAATGAAGTGTTAAAGCTTTTCACATTGATCGCAGGTTTTGGATGTGAGGATGGTGGAAACTATCTCAAGATTAGTTCGGAGGACCATCCACTTGACACAGACGACACAGCCTCCTTCCTAGAGTAAGTTTAAACTGTTCAAAAGTTTATCAATCAGACACGATTCATCTCATGTATATTCATAATGTTTGCACCAATTCACATAGTAAAGTTCAATTTTCGGTGATCACATTTGGTTATTGCAATGTGCGAAGGAGTCTTGTTCTGGAAGCTGTCTCTACTTGTGTATTCAGAAATGTGTTACGTTCATTGTATTGCGATATTAGAGATTGACAAATTGGCAGCCACTGACATGGTATTTTAAACCCTGTTATCTCTCAAATCGAGAAAATGTTTATATCTATCTATCTGTCTGTCTGTCCGCGGAACCCCAGGGGATCTGTGAATTATTTGGTTATCCGTGAGGGAACTTAGCTGGTCCACAGGGGGTTCACGGAAACATTGGGGCCTGAAAGGCCAAACTGGTCAAAGAATATTTTACCGTCTTTTATCTGAGAATGCTGTTTTGGACAAAGAAAAATGTTTTTGTGACCATTTGGGGCTAAGATCACTGGTCGTGCTTCCTTAACCTTAAACCCGTGAACCAGTCCCTTCTTTATCTTTGGTGGTCCTTGGATGAAAATGGATTATATTAGGATATTATGAGCTTATAACATGATGGTTTCATTCACGTTTTCTTCTATTCTTCACAGTGATGCCTGGCATCATGTCCATATCATTTATAAATATGGTTTTGCGGTCGTATTCGTTGATGATGGAGATGACCCGATACTTTTCGCTTATTTCCAGTCTGCTCTCATTATCAAGCACTTCGGAATAACAGGGACAGGCGCGAGTTGGTGGCTGTTCCCTGCAGAAGGATTCGGTAAGTAAACAGAAGTTTGCAATCATATAACTTGGATGGTCAATACGGGTTGAGGGGGTTGTGGGAGAAGAACGACGGGCCGGGGTTGTGGTATGGTATAACCAGGAATGTTGCATTTTCAGTCAGCACTAGAGGAATAATTTCCAATATATCACGACATGGCTTCCACCACCCGACAACATGCTTCTCAGACGCGTAGACAGACTTTTTGTCCGCGCAATTTAATAGGAGTCTAAAGGTATTTGAGAGTTGTTTGAAAAATGTATAGACCTTTTTTCTCGACTGTTACCACATATACACGTTATATTCTTAAGTCCTGTACGGACTGAGCCACACCCCTCCCTTCACCCCGCCCCCATCTCTGTGGTAAAGTCCCACAGAAGTATAATTGGTTGCACCCCTGCTCTATCCTCCGTGTCACTTCCAATTTTAGGTTCCCCTCCCCGTTGAGAAATTTGAGTGTCGGTAAGGGGACCAACTGCACACAGGTGATATGATTTCCATCATTGTAATTACACTTTTTAAGTACACCTGTTAAATAAATCTTGTCAATCTTTACGACTTTTATGTGCGTGCCTTTTTTTGTAGTGACACATTTTGTTCCCCCACCTCTTTGTTTTGTGTGTGTGTGAGCAGGGACGCCATACTGGCATGTATTCACATTTAGTATAACGAAAGAAATATGGGTGAAACATGGAAGAATGTTGACTTATATTTGCAGATATCCGTTATTGCATTTATGAAAATAGATTGAAATGACATTCAGGCCAATATTCATGACAACTTACTTCTTTCGAGCAAATGTGACATTGGTATCTTTTGCTTGACCTCAGAGACCTTTGCTGGAGAGCAAAGAGGAGATAAACCTCCCATTGAATATTGGTTAGCCAATTTGGAAATCTTCAATGTAGGCCCAGATGGTACTTACCCTATGGTGTGGACTTTGTCGACGTCACCCTTACCTTCAGTACAAATTATCATCCATTTGAATGTAATTAAACATCCATCGTTTTTATATGTACGTGGATTTGTCTTTAACGTACTGGTTTGGACATTATAAAGAACAGGGTCGACAGCGCATTCAGGGTGCGGCTTATACAATTTTTCAAATAGTTTTCAATTGCTAATTTTCTTAAGAACTTAATCACCCAAGATAGAGCCTGGCCACGTGAACCAAACAATTTGATTTACTCACAAGCCCAGTCCAGTCTTACATCGAAACTGTCACCTTACGATCATGGCAGTATTAACGTCAAGAGATATTTCGCTTCGAATAGGAACATATGTACTGCTCGATTAAAGTTTACTGGCAAAATCGTTAGCGTGCTGTTAATATTGCGCTTCTATCGTTTTCGAGCGGTACGAACTGATAAAAGAGAAAAAAACACGCCAAAGATAAAGCTGTAATATATGTTTGGTAGATGCGATAGTAAACGGACGTAGGTAACAACCAATGCGGAAGGCTTCGATGCCAGGAGGCCACATTAGTAAACATATGTGTACATTTTTTCCCAGTGTGCAGTGTGCATGATAGATATGATGGTGCATCCATAGATAGGAGATAGGTAAGCATCATCGCCCGCAAATTACCCTATTAAACCCTTTTGCAGTTAATGCTCAATTTGTAAGCCGATTACATATCAGTCGCTCGAAGTGTCACATGTTTTCGTGCAGGTGCAAAATCTTACGAGGTTGACTCAAGCACTTACTACTATCTACCAATTCTACACACTGATGAATACGTCATCCCCTTTGAAGTTCGTGCATGTTCCGAGGTAGTCATTCACCTCGTGGAAGAAGTAAATGACATCGGCTCCTCAGATGTGGATATTGGTGAGTTTAATTCCAGCATATTCATCAGGTGAAATATATGACTGCATTAACATAGCAACTTGTAAAGGATACATCGATAACTGTTTTGCAGTAAAATGGCTGTTAGAAAATGGTAAAATATCAACGTAAAAAGCATAATTTGTCCTCTCAGGGGGACATAAAAAACCTTTGCCATTGTTGGGCAATGTATGTCCTATGATCTTGAACGTAAATGGGCAAGAAAGACAAAAGTATTTAAGTGTTTCTATAGTTTACCAGTTTCAAATTTCAGGAATTTTGTAAGTGAAATTATTATTTTTCATGCATCATTTTAATTTCTCTTTTCACAGTACTTGGAAGTAATGAAAACAGTGAAAGTACAATTTCGTACAATGGCGTCACTAATACCTATGAGGGTGATGTTCTAAACCTAAACGATGTGACAAGTTTCGTCCTAGAGCGTACTGTAGCAGACGACCACATCAAGTTAATTGATGCCGAGGGGAACGTTTTATTGGAAGTTGGCTACGTTCGTACAGCTCACAACTACATCGCATTTACACCCACAGAGGGAGTCAGTTACTGGTACTTTTACTGGTGTCCATTCCAATTTGAAGGTAGGCAACAGGTTTCTTTATCAGAAAGTTATAACCCATTCAACAACACAGATGAACCCACAGTGGCGGAGCTAGGGGTATTGGTGAAAGGGGACGAGAATGGTCTGTCGGGGCGCTTTCGACACTATCGAAAATTCTTGACGCGGAGCGTAAGAATTTTTTTGAGTTAATATACTCCCTAGATCGCCGGAAATGACCATTCCGGGCCTCGCTAATTTGCAGATTAACGAAGAATAAATAGGTGTCATCGCCATTTTGTCAGAAAATTACACCAACAAAATATGACAAATGTCAATAGGTATTTGAGAGCGCAATAAAAAAAGTCAATAATCGCGAATAAGTAAAAAGTGGTAACAATCTGAAAAGGGCGCCAGCAGTCCATTTGAGCCCGTCAGGGGTGGGGGGGGGGGGCATCCGCCCCTCTGACTGTATGGACGCTCCGCCACTGTGAACCCATACGTATGAGAACGTCAGTGAACTTAGAGGCCTTTAGGTACCCATCTATAAAAGTACAGATTCGTAATATTTCTGGCAAACTTATTAAAGTGGATATCGCAGTCAAGAATTTGCATTTGACTGATGGAAGAAAGGAATGGTGGGCTGAGGTGGGTGAGGTAGGGTGAGGGACAGATTCTAAGCGTCCCGGTGAAATTTTAGTTAATTCCTACTTGGCATTCTGGAGATATTGATCATTAAAACAAATTCTGATTAAACTGCTCGTCACGTAGGCCTATATGAACGATCACGGATGCGATGACCGTGCGTTTTGGTTAGAATAACAATAAACCTAAAGAGTCCCTAAGATTTAACCTGAGTGAACAGTGTAGCAGGCTAATGTGAAACCACGTTTCAAGAATACATTTATTACGTCTAAGTGTTGCATTGTTAGCCCTATAACAGTGCCCCCAATATTTTAACTAAGAATATCGAGTCACATATTGTAGACATCTGTATGACAAGATGATTTTATTCTTGTGTGCATAGTTTAGGAAATATTTCCACTTTTGGTTTCAGTTGCAATATTACTTATCATGATAAAGGCCCGACGTTGCACCCAGGTGTTTAATTGATACGTCCTTCCTAATTTAAGTCTAATCACTTGTGAGATGTGCATTCTGTTCAAATTACATTTATAACTGACATATCAATTCAAAAACCAAACAGAAGGAAACTTGAAGATTTCTTGATGTGAGTCTTCCCCCTGCCCTCTCCCCGCCTGGGCTTCGTCCCTGGACCCATTAGGGGCCCCAAGGCGGGATCTAGACCCCACCTTATGTAGGCTTTGTCAAAATCCTTCAGTTTTATCAATGTTCAGTCATTTTTGTCCCCTCTATCCACTTTTCAATTGGTATTGACACCCCTGACAGCCATCAACATAGATTGCTTTACTTTATTTTTCACATTATTGTTTTGCCCTTGGATTGTATAGAGTGTCAACTTTACCTATGGGGATGCGAAGTTTACAAGATAACTGCGAAGGGTTTATACTCATAAGGAGATAAATCCCAAATTTGAAATAGAAAGTTGTAATAAAATTGGAAGAAAACATACACAAATTTATGTGTGTTCTTCTATGCATCACACAGGGAAGAAAGGAAATTGATTAATTCAAATTTCACTCGGCTGTTAAAGGATTGGTTCAGGTGTTTGACATGTCTATTTTGTATGAAAGAGCACAAAAAGACAAAAAGAACAGTGAAGAAACTACCATGATAGCATGCTCTGTTAAGGAGATATGACACTTTGAAGATATCAAAATTTCTTTGAAAACGACTGGTGTAGAAAGACTTACTGTGAGGGTGTGACTTCACATCCTCACTTCCTTAACATTTGTGAATATATTTCTTTAAAAATTATTTACATTTTATAACACATTTGAAAATAATATAATTAAAAATTCTTCAGATGTTTAATCTCAAATACTTCCTTTGACAAATATGAGATCTCCTGACATATCTTTTGGTTGAAAGTCATGAAATCTCCCAAAATATTTAGAGAAAAAACAAAGACTTTCAGGAATGTGTGGATGTGACATCACAGCTAGTCAGATTTCAGCAGTTTCTACACAATCTGATAAAACTTTACACTTGAATATCTCTTTAACCGAAAAAGATATTTGAACAGTTTTTCACCATTGTGTTTCTTTTATTGTCCTCTTTCATATAACATAAACATGTATGACAACTGAACCAATCCTTTAAGATCATTGTTTTCTTACATCTGTCTAATGTAAGTTCTACATTGCACTATCCTTTTAATATATTCACTAATCGTTTTCTCATTTTGTTGAAAAATATGGTAATTGACTTATTCTCAAAACAGGTTTTTTTTTTCCACAAAAAATAAGACAGCACCTTTGAATTACCGATGTTTATGACACATTTTATTGATATTTTTTATTTGTTTAGACATCGCTGGTAGTACTTCGTCGGTATCACCCACAACACCCACAAAATCATCAACATCATCAACTACCACACCAGCCCCAGGTAGGTTCTGTGTTTTGTCGTTTAGAGGGGGAGGAGGAGGGAGTGGGGTAGGGGGAGGGAGACTGGAATTATACAAACTCTTTGACTGATTTATTTAGGAGGAGCAACCTTCATGGAAGGTAAAGATGTAGATTTGATTAATGAGACGGTGCGACCCTGGGGTTGTCGAAGCCCACTCCCGTTTTAGGATGGTGGTGCGGAGGTGTTCCCCCTACATCACCCTTCTCGCTGCAGATATCGGGACCGTGGAAATGATGTTATATAATGTTTAGCTTAGGAATGTCTTATAATGAAATCATGCAACTACTGTTAATGATCTCCCTTCCATATTTCAAGATTTAGAAAACATGTAGTCAATAACATCATACCCTATGAGCATGATTTGGTATATGTGTATATAAGTGTATAGAGGATATCATTTAATTGATTTCGTTGTTTCATTTCTATGTTTGGTGTGACTGAGCTGTATGGCATACCTTCTCAACTGTTGGGAACATCAAGGTTGAAAATGACATCGATTTGTTAGATAAGATTTCGAAATACCTTGATGAATTAATCAAGCAATTGCATGAAACTTTGTTAACGAGATTTCGTATGCATATACGTCTGCTGAGGCGAAAAAGCTTCGAAAATATTTCCCGGTGTATTATGTCGAAATGAAAAGTAACGTTATATTGTATATGTATTTTTGTGCTCTCTTCACAGAGTGTGATGCAGGCTGGGAGGAGTACCAGGGACATTGTTACTTCTTTGAATCGTATCTGACTTCAAACCTCGAGGATGCCATCGACAGATGCGGCAGCCGCTGCGCCAGATTGATCGAAATCGATTCAGCAGAGGAAGAGGCTTTTGTGGTATCAAGAGTTCCAGATCATCTAGGCTTTGTCCAGTTCTTGCTGGGTATAGAGTTCCGTGGTGACGTCACAATTGCATTCTCCGGGGATCACTACTGGTCCGATGTTGATCAAACGGGCTACTGGAATAGTAAGTTCTCAAGTTCTCTTATAATTACATGAATTAGGAAAACTTTAGTTTGTCGTTACCGAATTAAAACAATAAAATAATGAAATGAAATAATGCCATGGTAAACGTAAGTGTTCATAGCTCCGTTAGCATTGATATGGGGATATGAACTGTGCTTTCTGTTCTCATTGGTCGTACTCAACTTGAATTTTCTATACTGTAACTGGTCATAAAATTGACGGCCATTCCTAAGTGGCATATGTAATTGGATGAAGCACATGATTTAATATATATATTTTGTGCGTGAGTGTTGGTGGGGGTTGGTTTGCCTATATATGTTTGTAAATTAATGTGTTTCTCTTGTTATTGTAAACGATGTTATAGTTAACACTTCACTGGCTTAGTGTTAGGCATGACAAAGCACAGAACTTTCAGTACAAAAAGTTAATGATAATTTCCCCCTCTTCCCATCTAGTTGAAAGTGTTCCAGACCGTGGTAGTTCACCTGTCTGTTTTGCGGTGACTAACGACCTACCAGCGTGGACCTCCGGGCCGTGTCCAGTATTTACTCCGACCGGTTTGGTTTGTGAATTTGATCTCGCTAACAGACTCTGTTGAATCAGAAACAGAATCTAGTGTTCGTTGGATTTTATTGTCTCTTATTGATACTTCATGCATATTCATAAGGGTATTACTCATCTTCGCTGTTAAAATTGTTATTAATATATAATACCTTATTTTTTTGTGTCTTTTGAGGTGGTGAAAGGGGAAGGGGGAAGGTGCGGGGTAGGTATGGAGATCACCGCGATAGGCTTATACAGATCAACACCAGTCTGACTAATAAGAGGTCGTTTCGCAGTGCAGGCTAACATTTTATGTAACATAGATTTTACAGTCAATATTACAAAATGTTTTTTTTTTTTTCATGGCTCATGTGATAGGATGATCAATGATAAGAGAGAAAGAAACTTCAATGCAAACTAAAAAGGAGCTTAAAAACATATGCTTTTAATAAGGCAAAAGAACAATGTGCTGTTATTGCTTTTAAAAGGAAACATGAACAACACGTATACAATTTTAATTGTTAGAATATGAAGATAATACCCTTTAATCAGAATCATGTGATTGTCACTTTATCTAGAACTCAAAGAAAAAATATTTGAAAAGTTAGCTTAACTATGGACAATGTTCTTTGAAAGGACCCATGATGAAGGTGTTTTTATTTCTTCTTCCTTTTAAAATCAATGATACGTCAAAAGTGACAATTTTAGCTTCATGACCATGATTTTAGTGTAGTCACTGTTAGACATTTGATCATATGATCTTTACAATAAATGCGAATATTCACTTTTGTTCAATTTTATTTATTTAATTTTTTTGGCATTCAGTTTGCTTTGAAAGAACACAGGTTGGCTGAAATAAAACTAAACTACGAAATTGTTTCATGTTAAAATAAACATTGCTTATTCCTGCATATTTACTTTCAGTAGTTTTCTTCATTGTTTTTGTTGTCTTTATGCATCAGTGTAGGATCTCAAGCAGTGGTACATGATAACATTGTATTCCGGCTATGCAACAGTACTTCCCCCAGTTCATACCTTATAAAATAAAGAACCCGGCCCCGCCTGTCAGAATATGTAAAATTGCATATTTTACAGGTTACTTCCGCCCACTAGAATAGCTCTTCTTTCGCCCGTTAATGTATCATAATTACGTTATGAGGACTATATATTCACAAAAATGGACTCAGTGACATCAATGTCCCGGGTCTGACCAGGCGCTCGACACCTCCTCATGGTAGTCAGAGATGCACAATGTAATATGGAAGTCGAGAAAGGAAGAAACTACACGTAAACTTGAGGAACGATGAACGATATACGTCATAAGAGTATAAACTCTTAGTAAAAAATTGACGATTGAAACATTAAACATAAAGACAAAATTACACAAGCAAAAATAAAAGTGGTATGTTGTATATTATCTTACAGTTACGCCAAGGATTCATCTTGGTGTCTGCTATATATTTCAAAGCCCGGATGAAGGTCTATGGGTTAGTCCCCGCTCGCTTTAGCGTTTGGTGATATTTTCATGTTCTCTTGCTGGTAATATAAATCACGCATGTCAGAATGGGGAACTATAGATCTTTGGAATGTATTCCAAACCGTAGTAGGGTTTCTGGGAACTTCAGCTGCAGCGTCAAGAGATCTTAGGCCTATATCTTGTTCTCTTGAAGCGATATTAAAGTACTAATGAAAGAGAGAAACAGAAATTACTCTATATTCATGGTTACAATTCTATACTGAATTCGGCATCAATTTTGACACCAACTTGACATCGATTTAGAACCGCCATTTTATATTAAAGTCACCCACCCCACCCGTCATATGTACGCCCTGTTTAATATTACTGTCTATAGTCACTAGTGTGAACTGTCAACACAATGCCAAATGCACTAAAATGTTTGTTAACGATGTATCTTTTCTGTAATGGAGATATGGGCTTTTTGCAAATACTGAATCTAAAACATTGCAGCTAATAGCATATCTTAATGATGACATTGGTTTTAGTGTTTACTCTGTTGACATTCTACATTGAAAATATGAAAAATATAAGAAAAGAGAAATTAAAAGTATTCGGTACCATAAATTTACGTACTTTCTTGTATGATCTACTATACCATAATATTCATGCTGGCTCTCTATCTTTATACTGTCCACTCTGCGTTAACACGTGGGAGGCAGGGTAAAAACCACCGTTTGTATACACTGTCCAATTTACTTGGTTGCATTGCGGGTTTGAAGGCATGTGTTTCCTCACCGGACGTGTAGTCGTCAAATAAACCTTCACTTACTTTTATTGACTTTTTTAGCATTCGCTGAGCAAACTTTGACACCGACTCACGTATCCCTCAAAATCATTTGGAATCAATGCCATTTTTCGTTTCCGAAAAGTTTACACACAAACAAAGTCAGAAAACAAATAAAAATAGCATATTGTCTGTGATATTACATGATCATCATCATGACACGGATCGGGTATCAAATAAACACAACCCTTCCTGTTTTAACTGCACGGGGAAGCAGCCATTCGGCTTTAATACAGTATCATAAAGCAAGCTAGGAACTCATTCAGCGATAACACTACTGTTGCTGTCCTTCCGTAGAATTCTCTGCTTCGGGCCTGCAAGCATTTGACAAGATCATTGAAAAATATAAATGTATTAAGCGGATAACATTTTGGGGTGTTACTTTTCATTTTTTCATTTCATTTGACTCATTCTCTTCAACACCAGCTTCCTTCAAAATAAATGGGAGAACCACCGATGATGTTTTGTTGTAAGAGAATTGTACAGTATATATAT
>JAIPMN010000944.1:0-19197 GCA_020650975.1 Apostichopus californicus | reverse complement strand
CTTCTTCCGTCTTCTTCCATCGTCGTGAAGTCTGAAAAAACAACTCGAAAAAAAGTTAAAACATATTAAATACATTGCATAACCCACCCCCCTCCCCCTCCAGGAGCCCACGGCCCATCTTCTTCCGTCTTCTTCCAACGTCCTGATATCTGCCAAAAAAAATCCAAAAAAAGTTAAAACATATTAAATATTCAAACTTTAAAAGACAAAGCTTCCAAACAGATTATGAAATAACATCAACACAACATGTTTATAAACCATAGTGTCTTTGTTAGAATGTATAAATAAACATAGCTGACAGCTTATACAGAAACTTGATCAAACTTATGGCACACACTTTTATAAATTTGTATGTAAAATCTATAAAAAAATCTTAAACACAAATTGATAGACAGACAGATACATAGACAGACAGAGAGATAGACCGACAGATAATATAATTTTATCTTGTAACCAATTTGAGCTATGTCCATTGGTACAGTAGTAACATAATATTACAGCAAGTATGCTGCCCATTGATGACACATGCATTATGCAACTGCAATATATCTACCAGAAAATCCAACCTTTGTTGATGGCTGACTTCTTGGAAGCATATATCGATAACATGTCATTCCCATAAAGATATACAAGACAGTACAGCAAAACTTCCCTTTAGCTTGGTCATCGGTAAGAGTTAGAATGACTTCTTTGTACTTGTTCACTATTACTTTAGCAGACTTTTTACTTTGAACACTATCTATCAAATATGTAGCAACTGCTTTCAAGTTGATGAGAAAAAAAACATCTTTGGGCCGAGAAGCATCCAACATTGGGGTTATTCCACTCATCTCCAGAAGTTATCTGTTGGATAAAAAAAAAACGATCTCATAATTACACTCCTTAAATGCTCTGAAAATACTTATGTTAAGAAGTTATTTAAATGTGGATGGCTCCTTTAAGGCTAATGAGCTGCAACCCACAATGTTTCCCACGTCAAAAGTTAACCTTCTATAGACCCATTTCACCTACGTAACGTTTCCATTAGCAACGGACAAAAGTGAAGACACATTGGTGGATATGATCCACACATGGACAACGACTGCTGTTCAGGTGTTCCACAGACGTGAAGCTGCTGCCTAAAGCTGCATACCCGGATATAGTAAATTACCTTATCTTTTCCCCATGTACATATACCATAGAAGACATGAAGAGTTATAAGAGTGAGTCTTCATACCCAGATATCGTAAATTACCTTGTCTTTTTCCCAAGTCCATATACAAACGAAGCACAGCTCCTGCAGGAAAGCAAACTGCTTTTGTTTTAAACAGACTATTAAATATACAACTGTTATGGTAACAAAGACAAGCAATATTCACAGAATGGAAGCTTTAATAAACTACAACCAAGGGAAGCCTAAATACTAGGAGGCTGCTCCAGACCTGGTTACCACAGTACCCTCCTGGGCTGTTCCCCAGAAGAAAACTATTCTTTGGGAGTTTGACTCACAAGCCCTCTAGTTATACATGTGATGGTGTGTTAGCATATTGCACATAACTCCTGACCATCCTGTCTTTGTGCATATGCAAATTTAGTGTAGTATGTTAATTATTTAATGATGTTTATTTTCCTCAAGATGAGCTTCATTCTCAAAAGTTACACCTATACTTACATTTTATGCCTTTGTTTGCTAGCTGGATCATCTACTTGGTTATTTTCCAGTGGACAGGTGTCACTTAACTGTTTCTTCTCCTCTTTTCTGCTAGCATTCCTAAATTTGTCCATCAACTTCTGTTTCAAAAGGGATTATCAATAATATTGAAGGCTCTATGTTCACATACTGGGTAATCACTAATCACAATTAATCCCTTTCCAACCCCATAGCTTCATGCACACACACATCTAATCAAATACAAACACATGCTGTTCAAAAGCTGTTATTTCCTATTCACAGTTGGTTTGGTCTACCAAACACTCTGAAACTCTCTACAAATACAACGATGCACAGAGCTGACCCTGGCAACCTATGATGAGGAATTATATTTTACCCAGCCCAGACACAATAGCATGTGCAAATAAACATTACTTACTACAGGATGAGCTCCAGGTGTGGCTGCCTTTCCCAGGAAAGGGTACACCCGCTGACGAGGAATAACTGTGTGGTGATGAAATAAAATTTCCTCACTCCATCAATTTACCTTTGCAATTAATTGATGGGCAAAACATTCAATTAACCAGTAATATTCCAAACGCGTTAGTCGAAATCTTACTTTCATTTGACTACAAACGCCTCAGTTAGATAATACCATGCCAGTGAACAGCTTCTCAAAGAAAATAACCACTGGTTATGGGAACCTAAATTTAAATCATGGATCAATAGATACCAGACTCTACTGTAGAAGACAAATAAACTTGTCTGTATCCTGAATATTATTATTTTCAAATACTCCTCATTATTTCAGATTTCAGAGCAACTAATTCATTTTGAGCTGTTTGGCAATTAAATAGTGTGAGTTTACAGTATTAAACTGTTACCTATTTTAGACTCACCAAGTATATCCTGCCATGTAGTCTAATCTGTCTTCTTTCTCTGTCATTAGGCATTCTATCTGCTTTTAGCCTTCCTTCAAGCACTAGTGGCAGCCTTGGAATATGAATTTATTTGTCCATTGTTACCTATTTTGATAGCAAACAAACAAAACACACTGTTGATTCCTCAAAGTTTCAACTTATCAAATATAGATTATATGATTCAACTAATGAAATTATATGTTGACCGAATATGTTAAATAAAAGTAATAAAGTGTTATCATGGTAAGAAGACTTAAAACAGATGTTGGACTTCTGCAAATGTTTCTGATTCTTATGCAGTTAATTCAAATGTATCACACATAGACACACAACATTGCTCAACAATTCACTAAATATTAGTGGTCTATGGTAGCATACACCCATTAACCCCCGATGTTCTCGGGTTACTTTTTGGCACTTTTCCTGAAGGAGAACACTTTGCAGATCGATATAGACGCTAATAGCGAGTATGCCACTTTAAGTAATAGTTGAAATTTTTAAACTCAGTTTTTTGAAAACCAGTAAATACATAACTCACACCATTTTCGTTTATCTCTGTCTATGGTGTGACTCTTCATATGGTGCCTCACACATGTTGTACAGTCCATATGAATACTACAGTACTGAACTTTAAACAAAGCCTAATGGTTGACATATTCCCTGGGGTGACAAGAAGTCATTCCATCAGCAAGGCTGGCATCTACTGCATGTCCACATAATGTGTTTTAAGCACAGTCCCTCAGTTTGATGCTAGTTAGCCCATCTGGTGGGACAAATGTTCCTGTCTGACAGGGAACTTGACACAAGTTGGCTCCTTCCCTCTGAAACTTTGATAACTCTGAGCATCCAGTAATCATTAGCACTTAGCTGTGGCCCTGAAATGAAAGAGAAAAATGTACTTGTTACTTTGGCACTGCATTTCAAAGGCATTTTGTCACTTTTCGGGGCAAAACATACTTGGGAAAGCTTTGTACTGTGACCAGATCTTCAATCAGGGCGCTGTTCAAACAACGTTTCAAACTTGTTGTAGTCGATGATATTGAATAGTTTCTCAGTGTTAGTCTTCTTGTATCATTCTATGTGCAGCTATTCAACTGCTTACAAACAAAACTAGTGAATAGGTGCTATATTTTAAGGATAAAAACTGATTATCAGTGACAGGAATGGGTAGAAGGAAAGGCATGTTTCGTAGGTGTGCAGCAACCTTTAAGCCAGTTAACAGGTTTGGCTGTACTGCTTGTACAGCTGATGAAGCTGAAAGGTGCCAATATCTTAGAAAAGGCTCAGGATATGGAAGAGTATGAGAGAGTAGTTAACTCACCAGTTAAAGGACATGAGATGTTTTCAAGGGTAGTTAATATGAGAGTCTTAGTAAGAGCCTACCACAGTGCTATGATGGCTCACAGAGAGACAAGCAATGGATGTGGGGGACTGAGATGGAATAATTTGTGGGACTTGGTTCAAAGGTTGTGTTTGGATGCACTCTCTGTAGCTACCAAAGTGACCTCTTGCCCCTCTATAAAGTTTTAAACCAAAGTAGCAAACCTGGCAGGAACCCCTCAGAACTAAACATTGCATCGCAGTCAGGCTTGCATCAGACCTCGATCAGTTCAAGTGCAGCTCGTAGATTGCTCAGCAGCAACTGTCATCCAAGTCCTGCTGTCAGTACACTTCAAAAGTCAACTAACCAGTTTGGACCTGTAATGAAAGAAATTTATGAAAATGATATGGCTAAAAAGAGGGGAATAATTAAGGAGACACTGCAACTTTGTGGCCTCTACCAAAGACTCTACAAGTTTTGCAGAATATGATCATCAATATAACAACCCTCTGAGTAATGCAAGAAGTAAGACTCCATGTGCTCCTGCAAGCATTGGTTACCATCACAGTAACAAGTTGTGCATAATGGGTGAAATGAAAAGAAGAAGGGGTCACATGGTACAATGTCCAGGCCATGAGGGCTGTTTAGCAAAGATGCCAATATCAGAGATGAACAATATGCTGCAGCTACTATTCTGAAACAGAGAACCTGTTAGACCAGGTTCACCTAAACAGGTCACTCTGCAGAGCACTGACTAAAGCAGTATTCTCCTCTGATATGTTACCTGCACAAAACTGTGACTAAGAAGCACTTGATACAAAAGCACTTTGCAGAGGAGTTGACCTACCATGTACAGGCAGAGGTGACTGCTTGCAGGTGAGCCCTCAAATATGACCACTGCAAAGTTGTGAAAGCTGTGAAATCAACATGTTTAGACTGCCTTGCAAAGTGCTACAATGGTAATCATTCACATTGCCCAAATCATATATTTCTATGCAAGAGGGGCAGGAAGTACACATTTCCATGTATGCCAAATGCTGCAAAGGGTTCTCTGCTAATATCCCACACTAACAGCAGGAAGCTAAACAAAATACTTGAGACACGCACCTGCAGCAAACATTATGGTCCACTCATTTTGAGACTTCCACTCAAAAGGCAGAGGCCGTCAATAAGGCTTTCAAGGTGACCAATCCAAAACATAGTACCATATTTTCATGCAACAGTCACTAAAGGGACCACAGTGCCGTACACATAACAAATAATGTGCCTGGAGAGTCCATAGCCAGGCAGATGGAAGCTGCAGTATAAAGGTGAGCTCAAATAGTCCATGTTTCCAGACTCTGAAACAGATGCAAAGAAATCAGCAATGTGATAAATAACACAAGAGAGGCAGAGCATACAGAAGGAGGAGAACACATCTCAGAGAGAGAAAATACAAGCTACATGGTAGAATTAACAACATTAACCAGTCCAGTATCTATAAAAGAGATCAACTGATTCATGACCACAGTTACTCTAGGGTGAAAAACTACACTGATGATGAAGATAACAATATTTAGCAGTGATGCCAGTTATTTGTAAACTGAGTCCTATCCACACTCACTGTGATGAGATAAACAGTATCACTCACTCAGGGAAGTAAGTAAATTGGGCTGATGACCATGACCAGTGCCATCAAACTTGCAAGACCTGCTGTTGTTTACACTGCAAGATTCTGCTGAGACATGTGACACCTCTTCTTTGCTCACTTCTCAAGTGCAAATACAAAAAATGAGCCATCGTTGAATAATGTTGCAGGGTCTGGCATAATTATTATTGTGTGACAATGCTGGCTGTTTTAGACACTGTGCAGTCTGATGAAAAGAAAATGAATGAGATTACAGCACATTGAAATACTGTTGTGCAGCTAGTAATTAATGGTGTTGTTGGAACAACAAAGTTGATTTATATCTATAAACATCTACAGCTCAAATACTCTTCATGAAACTTACACTTGATCACCACATACTGTAGCTCTTAACATCAACTTTGTATAATGGCAATGAACAGTGATCAATAAAACTCTGGCTTTCTTATAATTGCTGTTTTGTTTGACTCTACAATCAACATATACATGACATTCCCTATCAAAACAATCAGTGTCCATTTCTTGCACAATGAAGTAGCACTTAGAAAGGTGAAAAACAAACATAGTTTGAAATAAAGCATTATATTTTACAGTTGGCTCCATCACAATAGTCCCATCAAATTCACAATATCTGGATTCCTAGACAAATGGCAATTAACCACATGAGCTAAAATATCATCATTTACCACAAAGACTGCAACTGCATGGTAGGCTAGGGCTAGAATGCTCAAATGTTAATTTTTGCCCACAAGCATTAAGTCCAAGACAAATAAATCTAAGCCTGATTAAGAAGGTTGGTTTCTGCAGTTGCATAAGCACACATAGCCTACATGCTGGAAGCTCGGCATAGCTTAAATTAGTACTATTGGAACTATTTAACAACGACATTATCAATGCCAGCATGCATGGATATGTTAGGCTACATCACATTCATTCAAGTCTCTTCTTACTAAGTGTGTACGAATGCAGCTGCAGCCTAGGCTATATGCCTAGTGTTAATATTCCGACTGACATTCAATCGTTTAGCTGCCCGTAGTGTACTGTACGTTGTCGTCCTAGCCTAACGTTACAAATTAACTGACAAGCAAGGAGCTAAACCTGCATTAGTTTTAATGATAAAAAGTGCACGTCCTGAATTTTCAGTTAGATGCTTAGGCTATGAAATACCTGATGTCACGGTCACAGCAGAACTGGATTTTCTGTACCAATTTGATGTGAGATGAGGTTTCAGTCGAACCACGCCATCTTTTCAACAGGCCTTCGTAAGTGTACGTGTGTGCGCGTGCGCCAGACGTTCACCGTACGTGCAAAATATGTCTAGGGTGAAGCACCCCACCACCCCCACCCCCTCCAACTTTCCTAGTGAATCCCCGGCAGTACTACATACAGTATTTCCCACACTCCTGCTCACATTAACCGATAATGGGAATTCATCCCCAAAGGTTTCGTGTTTAGCTTGGCTTTTGAATTGCATGAAAGAGGAACAATTACTGTACTCTCTCTTCGTATCTTTCTTATCATAGCATATTGGAGGTGGGTTAATAAGGGTTTGAATAAAAATGTGTTTCCCTTGAGTCAAAACTGGGCAATCATCAGTCAGTGCCTACTCCGGTGTTGGGGGTTGTGGACATGGGGTCGTTGGCGCCTGCTCCGGTAAAGGGAGGTATGGGGGATTCCTTGAGCAGAAGAGTTCAATTTTGGACATGCAAATGTGCATTCTGAGGCATATTTAGGCTATAATTAGGTCTACACGCAAAATCATTACATTAAAAAAATGCTTAAATACGTACGACAGTCATCTGAAGGAAAAATAAGTTCATTAAAAAGGTTTGGATATCTGTTCTTGCTTCGATTTTGCTTCGCGCATTCCATGAAGCATATAATAAATATATCTTTGAGGAAACCAATGTCACAGTTACGTTCAATGTGTTGTTCTTAGATTTGGTGAGGCATTAACATGTTTAGGCTATATTACCTCTTTTCCTAGGAGTATGATTTTTTTTGTCCTGGTCTGCTCCTTTTCTTGCCAGTAATACATGTTTTCAAAGCAGTCAAATCAAACCCTTTGTAATTCATAAATGTTTTCCGGTTTTGTGTAGTTCCTAGGAAGTTGTATGCTACCCGATAAAAGTGGTCGAAGTTTTAATCACAATTTTTTTCCTTCAAAAATAGAACGGAGGGTGATAAAATACTGCCCGGTATTATTGTTTAAACTGGTTGTTGTATATTAACATCTCTAGGTTCCTCAACGCCCAGTGACAGAGCGTTGACATGTTTCTGTCGGGCAAGTGGGACCTCTCCGGAAATTGAAAAATCAATTATTTTAACTTGTAGTCCTTAAAACGGTCGTAAATTATCTTTTCGATATCCTTATGAAAATGATTACCATCAAAAATTTGGCCAAATCTTTTGTGAAACTCTATAAACTGAGGAATATGTGCTACAAAATTAACATGTTTGGATTTCTTCTAGAAAATATCTGTTTCCCTGGACGATTCATTTCAAGTAAATAAATATTGACAAAGTACCGTTATCTTTAGATAGAGGGCATATCGACATATACAGACGTAAACTTTCCTTACCTCTTACCTGTATTTTTTAATAAAAACATGGATTTTCGTTACAATTTTGAAAGTCACCTCATAGAAATCAGCATTGGTCTAGGGAGGCAAAAGCATGCCGGGATGAATAGTAACGATTTTATCCCTTCTATATAATCAGAAGGACCCCCTGGTCCATATGCATGATAGTGGCAAGAATTGAAAAAGTCACGAAATTGAGCCAAAATTGGAAAAATTCCAAACAGTTCGATCTTTAATAATCATTTCTTATGCAAACAAAATCTGAGTCCACCTAGTCGTCTTGTGGTATAAAAATATGGAACACAAGGTCCCTGGTTCAATTTCCACTTGGGAACTACTTTTCAAAGAGAAAAAAAAATCATTTACGGATACCAAATTATCATAGAGGAGTTCGAAAAGACTGTCCAGGAGACTGACAAGAAAGAAAATATTTTATGCATCCTAGACAAATGAGTATTTAGAAGCTGCAGATGTGTAATGTCAAAGTTGCACACTGTATTAAAGGACAACAGAGACCAAATTTGCTGGTGTGCATCAGCAAAATATTTAAAGGAATTTCGTCAGTCAGAAATAAACTTTCACCTGGACTATCTTTTCAATCACAATTAGTAAAGATGACAATAAGATTAGTAATTGCAACAATATGTCTGCCTCCTAGTAAAGCTGCATTTTGAATTGCCTTGTTACTTTGTGTTACTCTGACCCAAGCCCTGATATCCAACCATATTCAGATATATATAACAATTTTACCTCTCATAATTAGTGAATTATTCACACGTCCATTCAGGTGGAAATTACTTCTCAGACAATTTTAATGAAATGCTTTACTGTTGCATTTCAAATTTTTGCATAATTTTATCATTTTTTCTGGAGTAAGTTTTGTTGATTAATGGAACAGGTACATTTTCCAGGAACTTCCATCTTTCATTTAGTTTCTCTGTAGCTTGCAGCCAAATCAATACAAAATGCAACTTTATAACACTATACATGTCTATGAAGTTAATGAACTACATCAGAATTTAAAGGAAACGTAAACCAACCCATCATCCTTTAACTTGTAAGATCAAGATATTTGAGATGGACAACATCTCCATACATCCAGGGCAAACCTTAATCAAACTTGGCAGATACTGGTTCAGATTTCATGCCAGGTGATGGCCATATTGTCGACCTGGTCTCATTCTTTCACAAGGAGGTGAAATTTCTTATTTTCTCTTAGTTTTTGCTGTGTATTTTGGTGGGTCTGTTCTTTTCGTACTTTCATGTTAAGTATAAATAGTGATGATATATTGGAACCTATGCCAGTATTAGCTCACTTAAAGAAATTCAATATTTTAGATTCAGCATTTACATAACCCACTATAACACAACATTAACAGTAGAGAACTCAGAAAACAGTTAAAGTTTCAGGCAATTGTGGCTGGATGATGTCATAGACTTGTTCAAGTCTTTAGCTTTGTATATGACATAACACACATTAACCAATCATGATGGTTGGGTTTACCTCTCCTTTAATATCTATAATTACTCAAACACAAAAAGCTACTGTGATAAAAACTAAATGGAGCTTTACTACTGAACACAATAACCTACTAATAATCTGCTGTTTAAAGGATGACTTCAGACAAAGAATTAAACTTGATAGGTTACAGTTCAGTGCAGACTACATTCTTGTACCATCTTTTAATTTGTGAGAATTTACTGTTTAAACATCAGAGGCTTATCAATTAAAGTGGCTGTTATACTTAGTCTAGTGCACATACTTTTGGGTTACCTCCTCAAAAAGAACACAAAATGCAGCATTAAACAGTTTCAGATAATACTTTCACTATGCACTAAACTTTATCAAACACAAATGGTATATTTGTTATGAACGCACTGTTCTTTAAATGCAGTTAAACAAACATATTTTCGAGGTGTCATTACACTTTATAAAACACAAAATAAAGGACAATATTTATTTGGCCGAACATTTCCCTGAATTCACGTTTTGGTGGAGTTTAACTGAGACATCCCTCCTAACTTCTGTCTGAATTCCGCCGTTCAATTTAAAACCGATAAATTCCCTATTAGAATTCAACTGTTTATTATACAATCTACATGATTAAAAGATTTTTTTATAGTCCTGATAGATAACTCATACAAAAACTAAAAATAACTTCACCAAACCATATCAATATCTGATTTACAAGTTGAGAGAAAATGATGATGGCAATTTAACATAAGCTTCCAAAATTCTAAACAGTATAAACATGGTTGTGACTTCAAAGATTTCGTTTTGTCCAGACAGCCAAATTATTTTTATGGCCTCTATTGCTGAGTCCAACTTACAAAAGACCCTTCCTAGCCAATAAATTGCAGCAATATTTCAGTGTAGCAGAACAATACAGTGTAGCAATATTTCAGACCATTTACCTACATTAATGTAGTATGGTGATGTACAAGGGAACCGAAGTCAAGCTAATATTACTAACTAAATGAAGAGAATTATCTGTACTAAAATACAGTATTGAAGTAATCAATACATTTGAGAGGATCCTTCACATTATCTTCAAGTTATTTGCTCCTTATCTGTGAAATAAGTCAACTTTCAGCATTAAGCGTCAATCGAACGATACCAGCTTTAATCAGTTTAAGGTTATTTGGAATGATCACATCTTCTTATGTCAGCACCTATATGCTTTGTAAATAGACATCTGTATGGTGTCTCTATGGAGGGGGGGGGGGGTTATGTGGTCCATCTAGGTTGGATATTTGGACACAGAGTGAATCTGTCACAACACAGCCATGTTCATACCGATAAAAATTTGTAGAGGTTGAGCTTATTTTTAAAATGTCAATTTCTCTTAACCTGTAATTCATTTAAGTATAAATGCTTTGGTGAAGTGTTATTCTGAATATTTGACATTATTTGTGATACATATTAACAATCTCTGGACTATTTTTTTAAGGTTTCTGGGTCTTTGTTTGTTCTTTCGGCATGTAATTAGTAACTTGGAAACAAACTCCTGTGCCAGAGGAATGTCTACCATCCCCCTACCAGGTTACTGGGGCTCAAGCAAATCATAACATTTGCATTTTAAGCCTTATCAAAGCAAACTTCTACCTATGAATAAAAACAAATCTGTTACGAATTAAAGAGTGCATTAATAAATGAAAGGCTCCGAGCAGACCTATACATTTAAATGGTTTGACTTAGCTGTTATGTACATCTGTTTGTTCTAAATTACAATGTTTCCTTCTATAAACAACTCATCACACATTTAATCTTATAATAATCTATAATAACTATTTATTATATAGCTAGTTGAATATCTGATTCATGATCACTCATTCTGTTTTTATCTGTTTGCTTATTTAATGTTGAATAGTCTCCCCTCATTGGAAACCCTTCAAGCTACCCTCCCCCCCCCCACCCCCTATCCTTGATATTTCTATGTTTTTCCCTTCCTTTTTTTTAATCTTTTTCCTAAATCCAGAGTACCCTTGGCAGTAAATTCTATTTGAGCGTATTTATTCTCGATTCTTAGACCAAAAGTTGATCTAACATCTAAGAACAATGTCACTACTTCTATGAGAGATCTACCAACCTATTTCTATTCCTAAATACTTTTCAAAATGTCCTTGTACGCTGGTACTAGGTGAATCAAACATGTAATCAGCTATCATTAGCACTTAAGAATTGATACTGTAAATAAACAAGATTTAAGACTGTCTGTTATTTGCGTGTGGTCTAGGCATCCGTGTCGTGATTGGTTAAACCTCTCCCATGATTCAGTTTGCCATGATAGCAGGGATATTACCATTGGGTGTTCCACCATTAGCTGTGTAGGGAAGGAGAAAAACATGGTTACCTACAAAGCAAAGGCATTGCATTCATTTTCTTTAATTACAAAATATATATATATTTTAAATTTTGGCTATTTTACTCATGACGAGCAAATTTTCCCTCAATTACCAAACAATGTTTCATAATTTATGATATTGACGGGTAACTATTCCCTTACCTATGAGATGTGTCTAGTTCAAAATGTCTCTCTCAACAAATCTTTATTCATTGATCAGATCTGACAGTTAGCAGTTGTTTAATATTAACCAATACCCCTAAATATTACTAATTGTTGACCCTCACTGGCACTAAGAGACTATGAAAATAAAAAATATGACCATAATAATATCTGTAATGTTTACATTTACAAGAGACTATCTATCCTTTGTCTTTCAAAGGGGTTGGTACCCATTCTCCCACACCCTTCCCACCCCACATTTCGTAGATAACATGCTACATGTATGATTACACTGCACTACTGTTTCCTAAAGTGTTATATTGATAACATCAAGCATATATTAAAGGCTATTCTAGTAATGGTAATCTTAATGGTGATGAATGCAATGTAAAATGTAGGCTTAATGGTTTCCTAAAACTTTATCTCTTTGCTTTGTCTTTCATAAATGAGATTTAGGTATCAATAGATTGGCCAGATATTTTGACAGTGACGGATTTGGATATTAATGTAAATGTGCACTGCCCTCAGATATTATGTCCCCGCAAAACCAACTGATTACAAGAGGATTATTTTAAACACAACTTAAGACAAAATTATCAAGCACTGAAAAAGGAAACAAAAAAGTTACTAAATTCCCAAAAGTCAAAATGGTTTTGATAATTTCACTAACAGGTTTATTAACTTGTTTGCTACATGGGTCCAATTTTGGTGACTTCTTTGTAACATACTTGGGTGCAATACTATGTTAGTTCAATCAAATTCCTATAAATAATGATGTGGTTACCTAGCAACTGGGTGGTTTGAGGAGCTTCTATGGCAGGAACATCATTAGTGGCTGGTTGAGCTGTTTCTGTGGAAAAGTTAAAACAAATTTGAAATGCTTAGCAAACTTTTCTGATTTAAGCCACTCAGGAGTCATGTAATAGGTAAGAATTACCATATCTGAATGAGGTATCATGACAGGGGTATAATGAATGAGGTATCATGAATGGGGTATCATGAATGAGGTATCATGAATGAGGTATCATGGATGAGGTATCGTGGCTGAGGTATCGTGGCTGAGGTATCTCGAATGAGGTATCACGAATGAGGTATCACGAATGAGGTAGCACGAATGAGGTAGCACGAATGAGGTAGCACGAATGAGGTATTATGAATTAGGTATCATGAATTAGGTATCATGAATGAGCTATATGACACATATACTACATACAATATTCAATAGCAATTATATGTGGTTAAAGGTAGGATATCTGACATTTCTGTAATAAAATGAAGATATCTCACGTAATAAAATGAAGATCCACATCTCATTAAAAGGCTGCCAATGTTAATACTTAAAGGCAATCTAAACATTAGCCAGTAATAATGTAAGAGCAAAAGCCCAGACAGTTTCTAGAGCAGATAGCTATTGTCCAATTAACTACAACAGACTTATTTTAAGCTTGTTACAGCTGTTGCAGAATATTCTTATGTTTTCCAAGTTTTCTTGTGTTTCAGTGTTATGCGTTGACATACTATTTATGTAAGTCCTCCAGCAAGCAATAACATATCAAAGCCACTAAAACAGAGCTGTGTGTGTTGCTCTGAAATCTAGAGACAGACATAACTATCCTTGCTTGAGCTAGCATGTTATCTGTTTGGTCTGCAGATGTATGTTTACCAAACTTTACATTCAAAACACCTTGCTAGTGTAGGGGTGAGGGAGGGGTGGGGGAAGGGGTGGGAGAAGGGGGTCTACCCTTTATGATTAAATGTCAGATGTTGACTACTAATATCAGATGCTCTATCAGCAAAACTAAAAGCAAAATAACGAATTGTTAATCTTAGTCTACCTATTCAGGACAAAAATTCCTTTTCCAAAAACGAGTGAATATTGACGGTCTGGTTACTTCTTGTCAAAGGTACTAACTGTTCAGTGAGTGGATGGGCAGGTGGAGGTAGGGAGAGAAGGGTACAAATCATTCACCAACAATACCATCCCTATCCACCCCTCCCCCAACCCTCTCCTTGGTCATGCTCAACCTTTTGGGATGCATTGTTTGTTATCAACTTGAATTTTATGACTAAATATCTGCTCTAAATCTGAGAATTGCAAAACACACCTTCAAAGATTTCCCATAAAATTAAAGGCAAAAAGAATCAATTTTGCTATACTTTAATGAGGCTCATCAATTAAAGTGGCTGATCTGGCTTGACTCTTCAAAAGGAACAGAAAAGTCAATTGAAAAACAAAATCCCTCATGCCTATAACAATGACACTTTTACAACATATGTCACAGATAAGTGTTGTCTGACTTCATGATTGGGTGCTCTCTTTGAAGTTAACAGCACATGGAGAGAATCCCCTACACTAGATATTTCATTTCAAATTTCCAGTTTTGTGTACATGTTGTAATTGTTTTATCACATTCTTTATTAAAGCCCTGAGGACATTTCAAGGTCAATTAGACTGACCTTTCTCCTTCTCTTTGGTCTCCTCCTGTTCCTCTTCGGCCGTTTTGTCCGCTCTGAAGAAAACCCGAGCCGAGCTGAGGCTGTAGTAGAGCAGATCAAACTCCTGTCAAAAGAAAGAAACGATAATATTGCAAATCATAAAACCCTGAGAAACATAATTATGGGGGAGGTTAGTCAGTCTCAAACTCTTTACAGATATTTTTAGTCAATTTCTCACAGAATTAACATTTATTTGGGATTTCGTCCACCATTTTATGATCCTATAGCAATATGCACTGAAAACGTATAAAGAAAAAGCAACAACTTTGAAAAACATAGCATTTTAATGTAAGTGGTTACTTTTTCATTACCAAACTTACAAAACTATTGTAGACTGTCACCGAACCTGTTTCACTCTCAAGTCAACAGTATTATGTTGTGTTATGAAGACAGGCAGTACTTCTTTATAGCAATCAAAATGATGGCATTGGCTGAAAATTATCCTTACTAGTGTAAGATGATAATAACTGCATTTCATTCTAATCTGTAAAGTACACAGCAATAGTTTTATCTGCTGACATGTCTAGATGTATTATTCACTTTCAAAGAAAGTGAATAAAGTGTATATTTTTCAATCAAAGATGCTTTCTTTAGGTGTTATGCATCTACGCTGATATCACTGAAATAAACAACTTATTCAGTCCTCAAGTATATATATTAATATTTCTTTCGCACAGACCCTACAATGCAAAGACAATCAGCTACTTTAAACCGCACATTCAAAAATGACACACTAAGAAGTGTTGGAAACAACATCTTCTGCACTAATTTAATCTTGTCTTCTTTCCCCACTCTGCCACCACCCCTCCCCCTTATTCCCCATCCATAATTGTCTTCTATTTTGGTACCACTTACCCTCTGGTATGTTTCTAATCGCTTGATGGTCAGGCTGGAAGTCTGCTGCAGTTTTTCATCTCCCTGCTGTTTCTTCACTTTTTCCTAAAAGAAAAAGGAGAAAGGGATTTTAAACCGGAAAAGCATATTAACAAAGAGTAGGGATCAGCAAACGTTATTGAAGCCCCTCTGTTAGACCAAACAAACAACTAAAAATTCTCTGCTCACTCTTCCCTAGAAGCCCCTCTGTTAGACCAACACATAACTAAAAACTCTGCATGTAACAGTACTTAAGCATTAAGTGTAAGTGAGCTAATCTTAATGTAATATTTATCATACCAGCTACACCATCAACCTACCTACACAAACTATACCACCCATCCAGATGTTAAGTTATCTAGCTATCATACCAGGTACACCATCAACCTACCTACACAAACTATACCACCCATCAAGATGTTAAGCTATATAGCTATCACACTAAGTACACCATCAACCTACCTACACAAACTATACCACCCATCAAGATGTTAAGCTATATAGCTATCGTACCAACTACACCATCAACCTACCTACACAAACTATACCACCCATCCAGATGTTAAGCTATATAGCTCTCATACCAGCTACACCATCAACCTACCTACACAAACTATACCACCCATCTAGATATTAAACTATATAGCTATCATACAGCTTCAGGGTTTGCACTAAACCAAATTGGATCAGCAAAAGTCACTTAAAATCAGCAGCCGTTACTGGACTCATAAGAAAACCAAATTTGCTAAGATTCTGTGGCAAATTCCTTTTACCTACATTGCTGTTATGTTTTAGGGGGACTAGACAGCAAAAGAAAGAAACTAAGAAATAATAAGCCACAATTTCAAAGCCTGGTGATTATTATTATATGTCTATTGTGTAAGTATTAAACCAGCTGCTCACCTTCTCCTTGTTGTAATGGTATTTAACAGAATGAAACCAGTGAAGAGAATCAAAGTCCTGATATTGATCCAGTAATTTCAGGATGTATGCTACACCTGAGAGAGAAACAAAAACAAAGAAAATATTAAAACAACAATAGATTAATAGTGACCCAATTACCCCCTACAAAGAGCCTGTTGGTTATGATATTTATATAGGTAGACATATTCATTGTTCCTGGTTTGTCTAGTAATTTTTTTACTTTGCTGAGCCTCTTTTCCATTGAGTGGCTGACAAGTCAATGTTGTTATATTTTGTTTGCAGAGCTATACACATGCATTGTACCTTCCCTCTCTAAACCAGTATCAGTACGTTATACAGAAGAAACACAAAACTTAGTTACTAGAGTTCTAAGGACATTTCTTGATTATATTATTAGGGCACTACACATGGTGCATTACTAGGTATTTGGGGTTTGCAATTGAGTTTCCCTATGTCATTACTGGACTATTATTTATGCTCAGTTGGATTCTAGGGCAAGTCTGACTTAGCAGTATCATATAGCTACCTGGCCTATCTGGAGATTAGTTGATTGTTTCAGGTTGTGTTACTTGTGGGCAGCTCTGAATTGCTATTGATCCCTAGTCTGGTTAAAGGTTGTATGCCCCCAGTTGTTACTGGTCCCTAGTCTGGTTAATGGTTGTATGCTCCCAGTTGTTATTGATCCTTAGTCTGGTTAAAGGTTGTATGCCCCCAGTTGTTACTGGTCCCTAGTCTGGTTAATGGTTGTATGCTCCCAGTTGTTATTGATCCTTAGTCTGGTTAAAGGTTGTATGCCCCCAGTTGTTACTGGTCCCTAGTCTGGTTAAAGGTTGTATGCCCCCAGTTGTTATTGATCCTTAGTCTGGTTAAAGGTTGTATGCCCCCAGTTGTTACTGGTCCCTAGTCTGGTTAATGGTTGTATGCTCCCAGTTGTTATTGATCCTTAGTCTGGTTAAAGGTTGTATGCCCCCAATTGTTACTGGTCCCTAGTCTGGTTAATGGTTGTATGCTCCCAGTTGTTATTGATCCTTAGTCTGGTTAAAGGTTGTATGCCCCCAGTTGTTACTGGTCCCTAGTCTGGTTAATGGTTGTATGCTCCCAGTTGTTATTGATCCTTAGTCTGGTTAAAGGTTGTATGCTACATAGTCTTAAAGGTTCATTGCACTGGTACTTTATGTCCATACAGTTGGTGTCTGCTTGAAAACTTGCAGCTCAGTTAATTGAAGTAATAGTTGCATATTGGACTATCAGCAGGTGTCTATGAACAAACTTGTTGAGAATGATTAAGCTACATCACACATCTCTGTAAATCCTGCACTTGACTACGTTTCAAACATTACATATTTGTATATAGTATATTATGATGGTTATACGTAGTCTTCTGTAGGGTTCTTTCAAAGGGTGCTACATGGGGAAGGCCTACTTACCCATAGCAAAGCCGTCATCTGTGAAGGCAGCACCAATTTTATTCTTCTTGTTGAGTTTCTCCTTGCAGCTGATGGAATATTCTACAAAGTTGAGGGTCTGGAATAAAATACCAAAGAAGGAAAATAATTATCACTTAAAGTATACCTTTAGGATATAATATAGCATTTGACGTGTTACAAACCACTAACAATGCATATTACTAGTGGAGGTTATGTTTTCCACATCAAGTTAAGTTTTGAGAAATGTCCATAAATCTTCATAAAGCGTTTAACTTAATGACTGCTCCAAGCAAAAGAAATAAAATTGTAGGGAAAAAAAGCCATTTTCTAAACGAATATGTTACCACTCAGGTCACACAGTGTTACATCTTGATGAGGCTAAATTGACAACTTGGTTAAATAATGGCTTCAAATCCTGACAAGACAAGCTGATGTGGTCAACAACATTGTCATAGAAATTCAAAGTGTAATATTTTGAGATCTAACCATGGTAATAGATTTATAATCATGACTTGCATTATATTTTATGTTTCATTTTCAGACATCAACCATTAAACTGGTCTTCAAGAAATTACCTAGTTACTTCCAAGTTCACATCAAATCCTGCTCATGAATAAACACAAACCTGTTTACAAACAAAACTCACCAACGGTGGAAGAATGATGAAGAAGTTTTTGAGATGCATGTTCTTTGCGCTTCTGAACTCTGGAGAAAAGACATCCACAAGCATCTAGAAAGAAACCAGAATGTCAGCCATTAGTTTGTTTTTGTTTGTTGAGCATAAAACATATGGTTTGAACAGAAATTACATCGCTAGTCAAGGGCGTAGGAACCGGTGGGGCTGGGGGGGCGCCAGCCCCCCCAGTGAAAAATGTGGTGGGGCGGAAGTATCATTCCGCCCCCCCGCTCCGCAAGTCAGAAAACCCCTTTTTCATTTCCAAATGAGAAAAAAAATCTCATTTGGAGCACCAAATTGCATCTAAGGCCAGGTGAAAATGCAAAATTATTTACAAAATGGAGTGGGTGTTGAAGTGTGCTATATTGCACCAAATTGCATCTGAGGCCACCTGGAAATGCAAAAAAAAATCCAAAAAAAGACCCCTCCCCCAGGCCGGCCATCAGTCTTCAGCCCCCCCACTCAAAAGTACTTTCCTACGCCACTGTCGCTAGTTATGCTGTATTATTGTCACATGAGATGTTTGAAATCTCAACAAAAATCTGTTCCTTTTTCAAAGCACCTACCATACTTTTATAGCAGATATACATAGCCAAAGTTTCATATCTGACTCAGTCTGTACAACTAAATTTTGTGGTTACCAACCAGGAAATGGAACCATTTTGGAAGAAATTAAGCTTAACGACCCTTAGCAAAAATAAAAGAATGATGTTT
>JAIPMN010000943.1:0-15132 GCA_020650975.1 Apostichopus californicus | reverse complement strand
ATTAATCATTAATCATTAATCATTAATCATTAATCAGTAATCATTAATAATTAATCATTAATCATTAATCATTAATCATTAATCATTAATCATTAATCATTAATCATTAATCATTAATCATTAATCATTAATAATTAATCATTAATCATTAATCATTAATCATTAATCATTAATCATTAATCATTAATCATTAATCATTAATCATTAATCATTAATCATTAATCATTAATCATTAATCATTATTCGCTAATCGCTAATCATTAATCATGAGATTATTAATCATGATACATTAATCATGAATCATTAACCATTAATAATGAATCGTGAATCGTTAATCGTTAATCGTTAATCGGTTATCGGTATTCGGTCATCATTAATCATTCATCATTAATCATTCATCATTAATCATTCATCATTATTAATTCATCATTAATCACTAATCGATAATCACTAATCATTAATCATTCATCATAAATCATAAACCATTAATCATTAATCATTAATTATTAATTATTAATCAGTAATCAGTAATCTGTAATCAGTAATCAGTAACCATTAACCATTAACCATTAACCATTAACCATTAACCATTAACCATTAACCATTCTCAATCTCAATCTCAATCTCAATCTCAATCTCAATCTCAATCTCAATCTCAGTCTCAATCTCAATCTCAATCTTAATCTCAATCTTAATCTCAATCTCAATCTCAATCTTAATCTCAATGTCAATTTCAATTTCAATTTCAGTCTTAATCCTAATCTTAATCTTCGTCCTTTACATGACAATTACACCCTTTACATTTAACCCTATAACCATTAAAATCTCCTCCTCCACCCTTACCTCCTTATCCCATTTAATTCACAATATCTTGGCCATTTACTATTTCTATACTATATAACTATATCATAATAATCTCGATAATTGAAAGTTAAATCCAAGTTCCGATGTTCGATGCTCGATGTTCGATGCTGTATGCACTAGTAATTGTAATTCAGAGTCAAGCAGGCTGTATGGTCAGTCACATCTTCTCTAAAGTGAAAGGTATAAAAAAAACGTTGCACTGATTACGAACATTTATGCTCAACTAACACTAAAAGAGAGTGCGATGTCGGAGCGTCAGGATGTGAGAATGAGTGGGGAAGGACAAACAAAATAAGTCAGTAGATGTTTCACTTTGTTGAAAACAGTAATTCTACTTATTAGAAAAAACAGTTTAAGTATAGATAGTAATAAATATAAGCAAAAAAAAAATCAGAGTATATTATTCGCTTGCAAATTCGTATATTTTTTCTATGTTACCCTGCTAACCTCCGTCTGTGAGTCCTCGTATACAACTTACATTCATTCCTTGTGCCCATCTCCCATAATAAAAACAATAATAATACAAACAAAGATAATAATATCAACCATTGCAGCTCAAATCCTCATCCCATCAGTTCCTATTTATCTTAAAGGTATGCTGTATAGAACTCAACTACAGCAAGCTATCTTGGAAAAGTTTCTTGTGATTACTTAATCGACTTGCCTTGGTCGTAAAATGACCTCTTTTAACCAATTAGTCTGCAACGCCTGCCACATAGTTTCTTCTGGTATGAGGGTCTTTGTGTGAACGATGTATGATTAACTACACTGTAGACCTGAACATATTTCCACACAGTGTTTACACAAAGAGCCTAATGGTGTTAAGAAGCTATGCATGCTAAGTTAAAGCCTGAGGTCTATTTACGACCATTGCAGGTCGAATACGTATTGACACAACTTTCCTAGCTATAGCTTGCCAATAAAACAGATCTTTAAGCAAAGTAACTTTGGCAAAAATAAAGCTTGGAAACTGCCCATGTGGAGGCAAAATGTTTTGTAGACGTTCCAACGGGCTGGAGGTTTATTGACCAAGCTTCCGCAACAACAGCCAGATGGAGAGTAAACATATTAACGAAGTAGAAAATAGATCAGATTTGGCATAATTGTTCCCCAAACGAGTCATTAAAACACTGTTACAAGGTGTACAATAGGAGGGGTGGGATCAGATTTCTGTTTGCATGCTCTAAAGAAATCATCTTTACAACCGCTGACAGTGTCAATGAATGTTTTGTGACGGAAATGTGGCAAATGCCCTAACGTTATGACTTTTATTTTAACAATATCCTGCTCAATCTAGTCTAATTTGGCTTTAGTAAAATAAATATCAGCGATCGAAGCTTCCGCAAAGAGCTTTGTGAATAAAGATTACAGAATATGATAAACTTACCAATGACCACTACCACGGAAAACGTTAAAGAAAGCAAAAACGAAGACTTATACAACTAAGATGAAATGATATAACCGAGTTTACTGAAGCGTTTTCCAACTGTAATTTTGCTCATATTATTTAACAGTCAGTCTCCAAAATAAAGCAGGAGAAAATTTATTAAAGTAAACGAACTTTCATGGAGTGTATATTTCGTTATCTTACAAAAATTCTCTTGTTATACTACTCGGGACTCATGCGGGATCAGAGTATACTGTTATGAATACAGTCATATCAAACATCTCTCCATTTTTGAAAGCATTAAGTGACATCGGTGGATATACGTTGTCGTGAACCCAGAGATAGGTGATATCCGTAATTGCAATCAGATGTGTATACATTATCACCATTCTTACCCATCTGCCAACCATTACCAACATTCTGTTACAGCTGTAACGTTAAAGAGCAATTCTTTCTTGTTTAACAACTTTGCGTATCCGTTACATCCTAGGAAAGTTTATCGTATCACTCCTGTGCATCGTGGGATATACAGAAGATCACAACTAAACGTTTAAGGCCCATATCAAGGAATTCTGACTTGTGGGCACCAACAGGTTAAGAAGTGATCACAGTATTTGTGTTCAGTGACTGTTAAATTGTGACGTTTACGTAATGGTGGTGGCACATAAAGGAACCTTAATTTCCATAATTAGCATCACCCCTTTCAATCTTCCGTCTTCCGCAGCCTATGAGTCTGAAATTATTTCTAACTTCTTTTTACACTTGCACCCTGTATGACTTGTCTTGTACATTTTACAATCCGTTACAAAATCATATGCATTGTATTTTCGCAAGTTGGTTGAATAGGTTTAATATTGATTCACACATTAAATATACTTTGATCTCATGCAAAGCTTTTCAGCGTTAGAATGTTCATTAAATTAATGCATTACTATTGTGTTGGCATCACGAACTCCACGGACGGTGTCTTCACTGTCATTTTGTCGCGATTGTAGTAAGTGTGCAACTCGTCAATTTGCAGAAAATTGATACATTGACGAAATCCGTTATCTCGTCAAAACGTCAATTTTCTGAATTTTGTCATTTTGACGAGATGGTAGTAACTGTGCAACTCGTCAATTTGCAGAAAATTGATACATTGACGAGATCCGTTATCTCGACAAAACGTCAATTTTCTGAATTTTGTCATTTTGTCGAGATGGTAGTAACTGTGCAACTCGTCAATTTGCAGAAAATTGATGCATTGACGAGATCCGTTATCTCGACAAAACGTCAATTTTCTGAATTTTGTCATTTTGTCGAGATGGTAGTAAGTGAGTAACTCGTCAATTTGCCAAAAATTGATACATTGACGAGATCCGTTAGCTCGTCAAAACGTCAATTTTCTGAATTTTTGTCGAGATGGTAGTAAGTGTGCAACTCGTCAATTTGCAAAAAATTGATACATTGACGAGATCCGTTATCTCGTCAAAACGTCAATTTTCTGAATTTTGTCATTTTGTCGAGATGGTAGTAAGTGTGCAACTCGTCAACTTGCAGAAAATTGATGCATTGACGAGATCCGTTATCTCCTCAAAACGTCAATTTTCTGAATTTTTGTCATTTTGTCGAGATGGTAGTAAGTGTGCAACTCGTCAACTTGCAGAAAATTGATGCATTGACGAGATCCGTTAGCTCGTCAAAACGTCAATTTTCTGAATTTTGTCACGTTACCATCTCGTCAACTCGTCAATTTGCAGATAATTGTCGTTTTGTCAAGTCGGTAACTCGCCAATGTAATGTCCCTTCTACGCTTCCGTAGAGTAGACTGTTATGATTGCAGTTACATCAATTATCCATTCATTCAACAGCCATTCATTCAATACAAAGCATTACGTGACGTTGATGCATATCCGTCGACGCAGTGAACTCACGTGATAACATCTGTAATTATCAGAGATGTATGCATCATTGCTTGGGAACCCATAATTCATAGACCCTCTTTTTGCTATTTGCACCATTCTTATTCAATTGTAAGTTTTAAGAGAATTCCTTTGTTTACATTTTTTCTCACTCGCTACAGTTGCGAGAAGTTGATTTTGTGTTTAACGGCGATTGAAACACATCAGTGGAGTGTATCACAACAAAACATTGGATTTGGACTAAAGTTTCATTTTCGTCTGTCCACTTGACACAAGAGACATTCCAATTTAATTACTCTTTTACTATACTGATATTAAAGTGGATACGACTTTTATTACCAAAAGCAGTCTGATTTTGTTACGAGCCGAACCCTGTTCGATCTGAATAAGAGAGTATGCTGACTCATGCATCTGTCGTTAAGCACCTAATTTGTTACTCTATTTTCAAATATGCGCCTTGTTTAATAAGAATTGTACTGTTGTATTGACAGTATTGTACAAGTTTGATATTCAAAAGACGGGCATCTCTTCATTTCATGAAGAGTTTTTCACCGTTTGTCTGACATTGACTTAGTTTGACGTTTTCCTTTCTGAAGCATCAATTAAACTCCATCAAGTGTGATATCACTTCATGTCTGTATATTTAATTATTGCTTAAATTTAACTGTAGGTATTCAAGTTGAAATGAATCATCAAACACTGTGTTCATATGGGATAACGCGCTCGCCATAAAAAAACCGGCAATGAATACGGCACTTTAACATGTATTGTGCATCTCGTGATATCTCGTACTATTAACGATTGATGCCTCTCTTTTCCTTCAAAAATTAGATGGTATATATATTATCCTTCTCGGAACCCCTGATGTACCTTACTATGTAGCCTTACAGGAGCAGGGGGAGCAGGAGGAACTTTCCCACTCCGAATTTCTAAATTGGTTTGTACTAAACAATACAAAACCTTGAACCAAGAATGACGTAGTTAGAATATCAAAGATGATAGCACCCTTTTGCATCTAATCCCTCCTACCCAGGGATCGCTTCCGTTAGGCCCCTCCCCGGGATAGACAACATATGTGCCTTTAACCCTCTTGCAACCTAATGATTCCAAGCTCATCCTACATATAATTTAATTGGGGAAAGCGCAGAACTAAGTTATGAGAGAAGTTAATATAATTTTAACATAAACATGTCCAGAAAGAATGATGCAGACTGTGATAATTTGCTTCAATCAAAAATTCTTTTTCACTCCGTCAGTTCTCTAATTCGTCAAATTATTGAAGATTATGGACAAAGCGGAAAGAGTATAATAGTATCAAACACTGGTACTTTAGTATCCGAGTTATCTAAAATGTTATACAATTCCCTTGTCACAAAAGAGTGTCTTAGCACGACTTAAAATATAGTGTAAAATGACGATACTAGCTTGTACATTACATTTGGACATCAGAGACATTAAGAATTTAAGCTCCCAACTGTGATTAACTATGGTGTTCTAAAACTTATACGTTACTAATGAAGCATCCGTGAAGATCCCGGTCTAGTTTGGTCTAAGAACTACACTTAAATGCTGATCCGTAATTGTTAAAAAAAAAGACCTTTATTTGCTTGACCATGGACGACCAAAGTGCATAGTCTAAAACCGGCAAACAACCATATTCCTTTTGTATTATCACCATTTAACTAATCTAACTAATCTATATAAAGCGTAGCCTTAGTGCACAGTAATGAAAAACAAAACAGGTTGGTACGGAAGCTTAGAAGAGACATGTAATTGAATCGACGTTTTAATAAGATGCATCAAACATGAAATCCACAACATTTTAACAGAAGTAGCAGAGGAATATTTTTAAGTTTTCGTTCTATTATTACAAGAATGAAAACAACGAAGTGTATATACTGTTGGTTCTTTGCTTTTGTAATAAGGCATAGCTTATCCCTAGTAATAAGTACAACGATCTATTGTATATAATAAGTATATAATAAGTCGTGACAGTGTAGATTCAATGACAATCCAAACCGATGAACTGATGATAGCATGTGTGAGTATGTACCGTATTTGCTGAGCCGTATAACACGGCTCTGTGCATATGTTTGGTATGTGTGTGGGCACTGCCTTCTTGTAACACCCATATCTCTAAAAGTGTGTCCGATTGGAAACCCTTATACTTGGCATGTTGGTTTCCCATTATAGACAGGGACTCTTTTGGTTTTATTGGTGTGTTCAATAGTCATCTGAATTCAACAGGATTAATCAGTGAAAACATTGTGCCTACCTTATTTCAAGAACAGAAACATGTAGGTTACCCATTCTGAGTTGGACAAACCACTTGATATTATTGTGACCATTTGCATGATATCTTACATGTATAACAGGCAGCTCTGTTGACTTTTCAAAATTTTGTTATTGCTCAGTTCAATCATAAAAGAAATACAATTATCTTTATGTGTTTTTTCTAAAATAAATGTTTACAACTTTCTAACATTGTAACAAACTATGTCTGCTAAGAAGGGGCATAAGGCAAGGGGAAAATGAGATGGGAGGAGCAGAACGGACACCGTAATCTAGCGTATTTCTTATTCAATTAGCACAAATAATAGATAAGCTGCTCAGAAATATTGCCTATCAAAACAAATTTCTCAAATAGAAGCTTGCTGAGTTTCTGCTGAAGCGTTGCCGCTCTTGTTTACCCGTTTGCTGATAACGCGCTCGTTTATCTAATATAGGGCGCGTTATCCCATGTGAACACTGTGTTACCCGAGGCTTTTATAGAACCAACAGAAGAATAATATAAAATAACGTAACCTGACGTTACAGAAGTGTACTTCATACAACAATACTCTCAGCTTGCGACACCAGAGTATGTATATTCATTCAAGACATGTCATTTGGAAACGTGAGTGCATATCCGACGTTGTAGTTTACTCACGTGACATCAATTCCGTTTATAGTTTTATTACCATTCCTTTGTTTATTCACCTGTTACAGTTATAGTAAGTTCATTTTTTATTATAACTGGTTATTAATGTCACTCGAAACCAATTTTAATTCGTTGTAATCAATTATTAATTCGCACGAAAAAAATAAAAAATGTATTCGAATGAATTAAAAATATATTTCGAATGGCAATAATGGGCTTTCGTAGACAAATGGGTTTGCTCTGTTTGTCTGTCCATTGACTGAATTTAAAAATGTCATTTTTGCAGAATTTACTCGACCACTTCATGTAAATTTCTATATATACATTGCTACTTATAGAATTTAACTGTACGTCTTCAACTTAAGATAAAATTTCTCACTTGGTTCTTTATGTTGATGGAGAATAAAGAAAAAGAAGAGAAAATAACGTTAACTAACCTTACAGAAGTGTACTTTATAGAACCGTTTGATACTATTAACTTACTGACTTACTTGCATTTAAGGTTCGACAAGGGAGTTTACGTCTGGTGTCAATACAAATGTCATTGTTATTTTACCATCAGCCATTGAGGTTAGACTCAAACATGTGTAAGTAATATATACATTTCCTACAATGGTTTGATAAAGGAGTAAATGTGGAGGTATTACTGAGGTTGGTAAGGACTGGGATATGATCATGGTATGTTTTATGGAGAGTTCACTACAATAATACTATACTTTAATCCGTCTTGCAACGTACACCTCTTCACATTCGAAGGTACCAAATGTACATTTAAACAAGAAAGTCATCCCTCTGTCATATAAATCAGAAGCTGTGCAATGACAATCAAACATTGCATTGATTGAACAGTTTGAAACTAATGCTGAAGTGAAGGAAATGGGAAAACTGAAAACCAACAGCCTATGTTAAACAATGTAAACAATTAGTTAAGTAAAATGTTTGATGTGACTTCTTTAAATAATTTTCCTTTAATTCTTTAATAAGAAGCTGGATGTAGCCAGCGCTAAGGCGCCAAATCTATTACACGGAGTTCTGCAAACACCGGTACCAGATGTGGATATATATGGAATAGAGCATCAACATAATGGCTGAAATAGCTTTACGTGTATCTACTGAAGATAGTTTTACCGTAAGTGTTAACAAGTAAAATACACTTTCTTACCTTCACACAGGTCTAAGTGTATTGGAAGCAAAAGTAGAAAAGGAAGAACTTGGATGAGGTGAAGAAGGAAGAACAAAGGGTAGCCGGGGGCGGGGGAGGGGGCATGGACTTGTAGTAATGTTATACTCAACTCTACATCTCTTTGTTAAAGTATTCTTTATCGTATGTATTATTTTATTATCACAGTCAAATCAATCTTTATAACAAATAATGTATATTGATTAATAGTCCTTAAACCATATACATAGATATCACTAACAGTAGAATTTGAAAAAGCAGGTGTCCACAGATGCGTACGTACGTAATGTTCACGTATGTACGTTATAAATATTACGTACGTGCGTAGTATTTGTCACGTACGTACGTCAAACATATCACGTACGTAAGTAATACATATCACGTACGTACGACGTATTTATCACGTACGTACGCAATACATATCACGTACGTACATAACAAACATCACGAACGTACGTGATATCATACGTACGTACGTACGTAGTATTATTACGTACGTACGTAATAATTTATTTTACCATATCCTATCTAGAGCTTCGTACTACTCTCAATACAGTGGTTATAAAACTTGAATAATGTCAATTCAAAGTACAAACATATACTCAGCAGTTAATTGTTAGTCACAAAATTAAAGAAAAACTATTTGCTTTAGTGTAATTTGTACAAGATTTATAAGCTTCAATGACCATCTCGTAGACGCCATATTAAAATTTCAAGAAAGTTTGTTTTACTTGGGGGTTAACATTATGTTCCTCTTTCACAAGTGTTAAATCATTTTATCCTTCAGTTATTCTTTAAAGTTATATGAACATCTACAATTGTGTGATTTTGATGACGTCGTTTTTTTATTCGAACAGTAAGTCACGAGACATCTTTGGATCACAATAAATACATTTTACCACTACCGTAGTTTAGATTTGAAAATCGCTTAACTTCACATGTCTGTACAAGCAGACTTTGCTATAACTATCAATTGAAATAATATATCTTACCAACTCCTATAGCGAAAATAATATTATAATAATGTAAGGATAAAAAGGAGGAGAAGGGGAAAACCGTCACAGAAACTAAACTGCATTACTCAAATGCACTAGACAAATATATTTTCAGTTAATGTAATCAAACGCTCGGGATCAGATTTTTATCACCTCTCACGGAAGTTAATTACGTTCTTATGACTCTGAACGTAAAGTGGGTCCATTTTTATTACCGTTCACAGCAACAAGAGGACCCCTGCTGCAGTGGATCTGAAGATGTGTAGGCTGAACTTAATTGGCTGTCGCCAATCTACAAATACGTCATCATTTCCAAACAGAGCATTGTTAAATGAGTCTTGTGTATTTTATATCCATTAAACTTTAAAGAGCATATTACTCATTATTTTTTCGTATCATTCTTAAAGTCATATATACATATATAGCTTCTCTTTCTAACGTTCACACTCACAGAAACCCCTTTTGCAATCATGAGTACGCATTTCCATATCCATTACTATAACTTTTGAATCTCACTCAGGTGATTGCTGAAGGAAACAATTCATCGCCGTACAAAACTGACTTGTACATCTCGTTTTTTCCCCACTACCGTTTGCGAATTGAATCTAACGTTACGTTTAGTAGTATATGTATGTATGAGTGTATTTTAGATCCTCCTGCAAGCAGGAACTCGCGAAGAAGCCGTCATTGTCTTACCAAAGCCGTAAGCTGACCGTAGCCAGTCTCTTAGATTCATATTTTAACGTCCATGAATATGAATTGTCAATTGTCAACAACTCTGTAACTGGATGACATACGTTAATCTTGGGGTGACTCGAACTCGGGACCTTATGATTGAAAGGCACCGGCGCTAACACTCCCTTGTATATATTTCACCCGGAAGTGGTGTCACTTTATATAAACAACTATTATTATGGGGCTACTGCTATAGCTATTTAAACTTAAAATTGTCTTAATCATCTCAAAATTAAATTAGATTGCCTCACCATTTTCTAAGACTTTTAGAAAAAACAGAAAAACGATGACGATGGAATAGGTGGAAATGGAGACGAAAGGTAAAAGAGGAGAAAAATCAGCAGAAAGGGAAAGAGATGAACAAAACATTAAAGCATTGTTAAAAGTAATCAAAATAAGTGTAATCTGCCGGTTTAAGTAATCAAAGTGCGAGAATTGTTTTATTTGACCGTCACAGCCAAATAAATCTTAACTATTCAAATACTATATAATGAGGACGAGAGGATGAAACAAAATTCGATCATTTGACTTGCCATGTTAAAGCTTTCTTATGCGAGATAAATATAAACCTATAAATCCAGATTGTTAGGCTGGAATCATGAAATTTATGACTTATTAACGGTTCTCATTTTAGTAACTTTGTTTCTTAAATAAGTTATATATATATGTTCTTCTATACAGTAATCTAGAAACTTATAACAACTAAATTTCATAAATTTAAGAGGCCGAACTTGAATCTGATATCACGAGTCACGTGATTGTGAAGATGTCACTTTATCTTTGGTATATTTCTTAATTGACACTACACGTAGCCGATATCATTGGTGTAATATGTTTGATACTACAGACATCTGAAGTGAATTCACTTCTTACTGTTCCGAATAAAAAGGAAATCCATATGTTGTTATTGACCCTTAACTAGCATATGCTTGAACAAGGACCCTACCAGATTAGAACATAGTACATAAGTATATCGACTACCTTAATAACGAAAAGCCCTTCTCTTGAAAGGGATATTCAGATGGCAGGCACTGTGACATTTACATGAACAAGAGAAATGTTCCATACTATCCGTTGGAAACCCCATCTCACTTTTCCCCTAATCCAAAATTTGGTCTATTTAATGTAACCTACTTTTTGACTGCCTATGGCATCGATTCTCCACATGAGAGGATTGCCAAGTTAAATTTTCTTCAAAATGTTTGTTTTGCGATAATACTCTTCTTGTAGATTTTTCCTTGAAACCTGATACAATTGGCATGTTAGCTTAGCTGTCATGCTTCTTCCTTATTAGAGTTGCATGAAGATGCAAGTTTTGTGTACATTCATTTATACTATGTATAAGAGGTTTAACAACTTCAAGAAAAGCAAACATAATTTCAGCTGAATTGCCGTGATGACATCATTCACTCCTCTGTTGCCAGATTCATTCACAAAATATCACCAAAATAATCATATTTTCTCCATACAAAGTGCTATGATCGTCGAGGATGTGGTTTCGACCTCAAGATAGATAAAATTCCCGGCATTTTATTAAGCAATCAACATTAGTCACTGGAATATGTCTTTAACTGGCGCCTTGTTTAATCAGTCTTGTTCTGTGCATTTTACTGCGAGTCATTAGTTTCATGATTCATCTAATGAAAAGTCATCGAATGTTTGCCTGCACTGTGAATTATTCTAGAAGTTTCGGTACTATTGCCTTCATCGGCCGGGACTTCACTTCATCAGATGTAAGTATACGTCGCTATTGCTCTATGTTAACTTAAAAATATTATCTCACTACTAGTATAGTTTTTCTGCGAGTCCTCAAATTAAAAGAATATCTTACCCGATCCTTTCATGTAGAAAACAGAAGAGGGAAAAAAGTTATGAAAAAAGCAAACGTAATGAAGTGTACTTTATTTATGTAACAAATCTATTGTTGAAAAATCAATATGCGAAATCAGAGTATTTTTTGATTACTACAAACAATGCAGTCGCAGTTATTCCATTTATAAGCAGAGATGCGGAAGGTATATGGATTACCGATTGGAACCGTCACACCATCTACTCTTCTATCTCATATATTCATCATACGTGACCCTTGCAATTTTAAAGAGAATGATGTTGTTTACTGCTTGTTTCAATATTTCCAGTCGTGCAAAATCCAAGTTATCACTACTGTGGATCACGAGATATAGAGTATGTTGTTATCTGAACGTTTAATTTGGACCTTACCTTCCTTGTTTGTCAGTTTTTTTGCTACTAACTCGAGAAATATGCAGTTACCTACGTTCTCAAATGCTCTTCGAAACTTTACTAGGCTTTTATAATCTTCTTGTTGATTCATCAGAAACGTGATACAATTGGATGTTAGCTTAGCTGTCAAGATTCTCTGTACTTAGAAGTATGTTTATCCAAATTTATCTTTATTATAGGAATAGTATTTTCCTTTGTGGATATATTATAAAGAGAAACAAAAACATTTTCAACTATAGTGTAATGATGACAAATATTCATTCTGCTGTTGAGGAATGCATTTAAAAAATATCTTTCAAATTAAAAAAAAACAAACATTTGCAGATGAGAAATGACGAGGATGACATTTTTGCCTAAAGATGCAGAAAATATTAAGCAACTTGCCAAAAAAGCAATCATCCACCACAAAATACTTTAAGGAGTTCGGTTTGAAATGAAATGTCTTACCAATTTCTGTTAGGGAGAAAACAAAAGACGAAGAGAATAAAGTTAACAAATGCCACAGAAGATTTTTTTTTCTTTATATTACAACAGTGCTCTTGCTAAAATAATCAACATGCGCATTTTTTATACTTTCATTATTACAGCCGCATCACTCAGCATCAATGCAATCAGCATCCATAGAAACCAAAGCTTAAAAGAGAAATAATTTGTTTACTACTTTTGTCTCCCGTGTTGTACGTTAAAAGTCCTTTTTATTCCTACTGTAGATAACGGGATATAGAGTTTGTCACTACTGCTCTTTTTATTTGGACATTACCTTCCTTTCCATCTCTTTGCCACTACCGACATCCAAAAATGATTAAATTATGACCCGACTTTATATTCTAAAAATATTTGTTAAACTCGAGTATATATGTTCATAGTTTGTCCCTCTTCCATCTCATGAAGAATGTTCCACTGCTTAATTGTCTGTAGAATGACTTAGTTTGAAGCTTTCATTGTTGCAGCATTAAGTTGAGCAAAAGTGTCTTGTCTTTATTAATGTAATAACGGTACTGTATATGTCTTGAAAATACAATGAAATGTCTTGTCTTACCGAAAACTGTTGGAGAGAAAACAGAAGAAAAAAATTGACGTAAATTAATGTTACTGAAGTGTATACTTCTTCATGTTATAGCGGTTCTCTTGTACTCAACATAAGAGATCAAACAGTGCATTTATTTGGACAGTCAACTTAATGAGCTGTTCATTCATTTAAATTCATCAAGTAACGTGAATGAATATCCGCCGTCGCAGTGAACCGATATGATAGATGTATCACAATTGCTTTCACTTAACATATTCAATAGGTTTACTGTATTTTATTTCTAAAGACAAATCATGTTGTTACTACTTTTGTCAACAATACCGTCGTGACAAGTTCTAATTATCACAACTCTGGATCAAGATATATTAATATTGTACTTTGACTTGAATATTGCATTTTCTTCGTGGACAGTTTCCTTTTAAACACATCTGAAGTCAGTTACATTTGACGACTGCGACTGTAGTCCTGACAGTGAAGTAGATCATACTATGATACGGCGTGATATATGATAAGGTTGCTGCTAGATCTGATGACGCTAGTACACTGAATGGCTACAACTCTACCATCTTGCTACAAATATGCTATTTCTCTTTCAAAGTTGCTCTTGTACTGTTCAGCAAATCATTCCTTGAGCTGTGAGTAAACATTATAATCACTATTTTACAAGCTGTCTGAATTGTTTGTAAAGTTTTGGTTTATATATTTCAAATAGTTCATCTTTTCATCTCATTGAGAAGTTTCTCATGTTTTTCTCTAGACTGACATAGTTTCACGCTTTCATTGCTGCATTGTTAACTCAAGGGACAGGATCTTGAATGCATTAATGTCTATAACACTATTGTGTATACGTATTTCAATGAAAATAAAATGTCTTACAGTAATCTGTTATAGAGAAAAACAGAAGAAGAAAAGTTGTTAACGTAAATTAATGTTACTGAAGTGTATACTTCTTCATGTTATAACGGTTCCTTGTATTCAACATGAGAGATTAGACTATGGGTGTATTTGGACAGTTAACTGAAAGAACTGTTCATTCATTTAAATACATCAAGTAACGTGAGTGAATATCAGCCGTCGCAGTGAACCGATATGATAGATGTCTCACAACTGCTGTCACTTAGCATATTCAATATGTTTACTGTATTTTATTACTAAAGACAAATCATGTTGTTACTAATTTTGTCAACAATACCGTCGTGACAGGTTCTAATTATCACAACTCTGGATCAAGATATATCAATTTTGTAGTTTGACTTGGGTATTGTATTTTCTTCGTGGACAGTTTCCTTTTAAACACATCTGAAGTCAGTTACATTTGACGACTGCGACTGTAGTCCTGACAGTGAAGTAGATCATACTATGATACGGCGTGATATATGATAAGGTTGCTGCTAGATCTGATGACGCTAGTACACTGATTGGCTACAACTCTACCATCCAGCTACAAATATGCTATTTCTCTTTCAAAGTTGCTCTTGTACTGTTCAGCAAATCATTCCTTGAGCTGTGAGTAAACATTATAATCACTATTTTACAAGCTGTCTGAATTGTTTGTAAAGTTTTGGTTTTATATATTTCAAATAGTTCATCTTTTCATCTCATTGAGAAGTTTCTCATGTTTTTCTCTAGACTGACATAGTTTCACGCTTTCATTGCTGCATTGTTAACTCGAGGGACAGGATCTTGAATGCATTAATGTCTATAACACTATTGTGTATACGTATTTCATTGAAAATAAAATGTCTTACAGTAATCTGCTATAGAGAAAAAAGAAGAAGAAAAGTTGTTAACGTAAATTAATGTTACTGAAGTGTATACTTCTTCATGTTATAACGGTTCCTTGTATTCAACATGAGAGATTAGACTATGGGTGTATTTG
>JAIPMN010000941.1:0-21982 GCA_020650975.1 Apostichopus californicus | reverse complement strand
AAAAGTGTAGTACTGTTGAGCAATACATTCCCAATGAAACGCCTGCTGTTTAAACACAAAATCAGGTTAACTGAATTAAATAGTGTAACTTTTTATGTACATACATCCAATACAGAAATCAGAACTTATGAACTGTTAGTAATTTCATAAAACTTCAGGAAGCAGTGGACTGATTGGTTAAGCAGTTGAATTGAACAAGAAGTGATTTGACTAACAATAGACACTCCTTGCAATAGGAATACAAGTTCAGAGAAAAGCAAGAGGAATAAGTGCAGCAAAAAACTTTGACCCTGTGGTTTCAAGCACCATGCCTCATCTCTGGACTCATGCCTGGCCCCTAATACAGCTTCCCTGTGGTTTCAAGCACTATGCCTCATCTCTGGACTCATGCCTGGCCCCTAATACAGCTTCCCTGTGGTTTCACGCACTATGCCTCATCTGTGGACTCATGCCTGGCCCCTAATACAGCTTCCCTGTGGTTTCACGCACTATGCCTCATCTGTGGACTCATGCCTGGCCCCTAATACAGCTTCCCTGTGGTTTCAAGCACTATGCCTCATCTCTGGACTCATGCCTGGCCCCTAATACAGCTTTGATATGTTCAGTACCTGAGAAGATGATGATTATGATCAAATACTGACAGTGTGGATAAGACTGGGTCTTGTTTCTTTGCTTTGTGAGCTCTATTCTCTGTTTCATCAATACCTTTTAAACTTTAAATTCTCTCCACTATTCACATTGAGCTTTCTAGAGTGGAGTATGTACTGCTATTTTGCAGGTTCCTTGATAAATAGGGAGTTTTAATGTTCCAAATTTTGAGAAATTGAATTATTGTTTGATAAGTACTGTCATTCAATCTACATGAGCTAAGAGGCTGAGAAATCTCAAGAGGTTACAATTAAGAGTTAACTTCATTGATATCATGCAGATATCATGCAGTTATTATCTTGATAGTGTAATGCAACTACAGTGTATCTAGACAGTATATTGCAGTAACTACTGTACAGTGTGGTGTAAAGCCCTCTCAAGTTACAGGGTATGAACAAATTAAGTTATATTCTTGATATTTTCAATAAAGGTGACATAGAATCACCAAACCAGTTGCTAGCAAACATACCAGAAGCAAATAACTGACATGTGATTTTACCATGAAAACCTGTCCACATGAATCGACTTCACTTCACTTAGCTTTCTCAAGATGAAACATCTAACTTGCAAACAATAAACGCTGTTGATCCTCTGTACAAACGAAAGAGCTTGATGCAGTGAGAGTATGAGCTGAGGCTATTAACAATTTACTATTTCAGCTTAATCAAATCAATTAACAGGATAATTAAGTTATGTATCTTTTTCAGTCAGCCATGAATCATAGAAGACAAGCTCACTGTGCTCACATTGAAGAAGGAGCTCTCAATCCAGCTAATCAAACTGTCCATGTGAACACACATAGGATCAAGATTCAATTATGTGATGTCAACATTGTCCTGTGAATGATTCCAAGCATACTGTACTTGATTGAGTAACTAGGGTTTCCCCAATTGTAATGGTAGGGTTGTGGATGAACTCTTAAACATTAGTAAACTAGTTTGTCTAAAAGGAACATGCAAAGAGAAGGTGTAGGAATTTTTGGCAAGCTTGTTTACAGTTTTACACTAATTTCCTAATGTAGCTTCAGAAAAGGAAGAAGATGATGTGGAAAATATTTTGAGATGCATTAATCAGTCTGAAGCACAATCCAGAGTTTTACTCTTTTACTCCCTAGCACAAAGTATGCAAGTTTGACTAATTGTATCAGTTCCACAAAAGCAAACTTGATGCCTGCAGTCCAACAACATATGTACAGCCCTTATTGTATGCAGCACTTTGTGTTCATTCTAACATAAATTGACAAGTGGGATAAGGAAAGATTCAATGAAGCTCTCATGTGTACTGTACCTGTTCAAACTTGACTGCCCTCAAGCAAGGTAGAGAATGTAATGTCATTTGAAACAGGGGGCAGTCAACACCCCAGTGTTTTAACATATATACTTTATTATTTCTTCAGTGTTGTGACTTAGCAGAGCTGGCACATTTTTTTTTTTACGTGGATGCATTGGTCTTCGATTCCTCCCCTTGCTTTTAAGATGAGCAACCTTTCACTGATACAGCATAGAAATTAATTGTTGTACAGTATGTGCTTAAAAGTCTCCGGACACCTATCAACAACATTGTCCTAATCACTCTAATAGGAATTAGAAATCATGAAAATAGCTGCAACTCCCATCAAAATCCATCAAAGATTGACAATTTTACAAGTCTTTTCTTAATTCTAGTTTTATTTATGAATATACATTAGCTAATCATGCACATTGATGATGTAATGGGAGTGACTGCCTAGTTTCATCCATTGGATCAAGGCATTTGAGCGGCGCTACATTCACTAAGGCCAGTAAACACACCACAGTAACTGCTGATTGGAGCATGACTACATTAACTAAGGCCAGTAAACACACCACAGTAACTGCTGATTGGAGCATGACTACATTCACTAAGGCCAGTAAACACACCACAGTAACTGCTGATTGGAGCATGACTACATTCACTAAGGCCAGTGAACAAACCATAGTAACTGCTGATTGGAGCATGACTACATTAACTAAGGCCAGTGAACACACCACAGTAACTGCTGATTGGAGCATGACTACATTAACTAAGGCCAGTGAACACACCACAGTAACTGCTGATTGGAGCATGACTACATTAACTAAGGCCAGTGAACACACCATAGTAACTGCTGATTGGAGCATGACTACATTAACTAAGGCCAGTGAACAAACCATAGTAACTGCTGTTTGGAGCATGACTACATTAACTAAGGCCAGTAAACACACCATAGTAACTGCTGTTTGGAGCATGACTACATTAACTAAGGCCAGTAAACACACCATAGTAACTGCTGATTGGAGCATGACTACATTAACTAAGGCCAGTGAACACACCACAGTAACTGCTGGTTGGAGCATGACTACATTAACTAAGGCCAGTAAACACACCATAGTAACTGCTGTTTGGAGCATGACTACATTAACTTAGGCCAGTGAACACACTACAATAACTGCTGATTGGAGCATGACTACATTAACTAAGGCCAGTGAACACACCACAGTAACTGCTGATTGGAGCATGACTACATTAACTAAGGCCAGTGAACACACCACAGTAACTGCTGTTTGGAGCATGACTACATTAACTAAGGCCAGTGAACACACCACAGTAACTGCTGATTGGAGCATGACTACATTCACTAAGGCCAGTGAACACACCACAGTAACTGCTGATTGGAGCATGACTACATTAACTAAGGCCAGTGAACAAACCATAGTAACTGCTGATTGGAGCATGACTACATTAACTAAGGCCAGTGAACACACTACAATAACTGCTGATTGGAGCCTTGGTTTGTGAAGTACTGCGCAGTGGTAGGGCCTATGCTTAAATCTGTGTCACCATTCTCCACCACTAGAAAGTAAAACAATGTTTCACTTTGTGACTACTATACATTGACAGCTTACCAAAGCTATAACATTCCATATTGCAGGATGTTTCAGGATTTAAATGTCCAGCTTGCCCGCACAGCGGACGTGTGTTACTCCTGCACCGGTTAGCTGCATCCGTCATACCAATGTCCGCGATCATTCACAGGATTTTCAACTCAAACTGCGTACAGATTGTAAGCTACTATATACGAACGTCACTATGAATATTCAAATCGCTGGCATATCACGACACCCAGTTTGCATCACAAACACGATACCTATGACAACGTCGAGCATGTGTGGAAAATCATCTTTATTGCCGCAATTTCAAAAGATATTCTACTGTGTCTCGCACCACTGTCTTTATTTTCTTCCACTTCGAGGAAAGTATTGCTAACTAATGGAAGGGTAATACATGCCTTTGAAGGACTATTCTAAATTCAGAGAATTTTTCGGTTAAAAAGGTGACCGATAGCACAACTCCGGTGATACACGGGACATACAATTATTGTGTGCGTAGTATACTAGCTTAGGATATAACCTATGTATTGCTTATGTCAATTGTCATTCAGTGTGTAGAGGTCGGGTGAGACCGACTCGATACAGCAAAAGAGAAATTAACACAAGTCAGAGCTTAACTGAACTGTATTTCAGTTGTACCACACCCTGTGTACTGTACTAGTACCACCTCAACATTCTATCTACTAAGCCATTACAACAAGGCACAATAACAATAGATGACTACATAACCAGCATTCCATATACCTCTACAACTAATACAAGTGTATATGTGACCCTTTTCTTAGTCACGTTAGTGTTACTGCTGTGTAAGGAGACCTAGCTTTAGCTAGCCTAGTTTCATAATTTACAACAATAACAACAGTTGCGCAATCAAAGTTCTCGAACACAGTGGAAAAAAACGTAACTCATATTTTCCTTCCTAATATCATTGTCGGGGATAATAACCATTTTGCACTTCTTAGAAAGGAATTTAATAAATTTGGAAGTAATTTATTACTAATAATAGTGGAGAAGTTTAAGCAACGAATAATCACATAATATTTCTACTTGTTCAAGTCAGTTATTAATAAATAGCTAATACTACCGTAGTGATTTTTAGCTCCCCCTATTTTTAATCTTGGGAGTATGTATATACATGTATACATGTATCAGAACCAATCAACAGTCAAGAAATCAAGTTCGTAGTATAATTTATCGCAATTCCTAAAATCTGCCAGTGATCCCAGGTGTAAGAATATGGTACATATCCACACCTGCTACGAAGGTTAATGTCCAGCAGGATAAACCTCTTGGTAGCTTTTATGACTGCAACAGGATTCAACTTGATACTAGTGTCAAAGCTGGCAGCCCTTATGCCAAAGATACAGAATATTTGTTGATCTTTATTCTAATTTAGCAGTAAATGTGTGATTTAAGTTGAAGTACTGTGTAGTGTTGTCATATTAGACTGCCAGATATGTTGTCTCCAATCAGACATGCCAGCTACAGTGTCTCCATGGATGCTCCCTCCAGCAATGTCAGTGTAGGTTACACAGCATACTTGATAAAGAATTGATTTTATTTGTTAACCAGCAGGTTCCACAGTTCTAGACTCTGTGCCTCTAATACTGTACTGCATGAAACCATTGGGAAAACACAATGCCTGCCTGCATGGCATAGTTTTCAACAAAAGCTCAACAATGCTTTCCTATGTGAACTTAAATTAGTATTGATCACAACAAATCTGTTCATGGTGCATTAATTGAGACAATGACTATTTTTGAACTAATTTTGCTGTGCATTAAAGAGGATAGAGTGTATAGAGGTTAATAAAAAGACTAGGATCAAACTTAATGTCAAGGATTCAATACCATGCAAATTAATTGAATATTTATCGCTGCTGTGAGTATTGCATATGAGAGCAATATGCTTTTCTGCTATTAGGGTGTTTGTGTTGATAAGCCTGTACGACCAATAAATGCCTCAGGGCTATTGCCAGAACTATCACAATGTGAATCAGGCAGAACACTAGCATTTATACTGTAGCTAATGATATTTTCTAGCTTGTTCCTAAATGCAGATTGAGGCAGATGAAATTTGTGAACTTTGGTGGTGTGGATAAATTTGACTATGTGTAAACATTTGTTTACTCTTAGTAATTGCAGTTTCAAAACTTAATGTTCATGTGATGATTGATTTCTCACAAGGATTACCTCATTGATTTCTGTTTTTACAGTAGAATCAAATTATTTCAACAATCCTGCTTTTAAGATGTTTACCCTGGCTTCAAGCAAGTAATGGTATATAACGAAGTGCATATCTTAATGCTTGTAGTGTAGAACTGAGGTGACCTATTCCTTAATACATGCCTGTCATCAGTAACAGTATAAGCGTATGATGGTAGGAAAACAAATTAATTTTACCAGAGAAATGTTACATTGGAGTTATGTTGTGTGAGCTATCATAAACAACATTTAGTGGCTTTGATTAAAGCTTGAAAATCTGTAGTATGATGTACAGTGTTGTACTATCACTAGGATCAGAGTATGCGATACAGTACTGTAACACTGTAGTATGATGTACAGTGTTGTATTATCACTAGGATCAGAGCATGTGATACAGCACTGTAACACTGTAGTATGATGTACAGTGTTGTATTATCACTATGGATCAGAGCATGTGATACAGCACTGTAACAGTATGATGTACAGTGTTGTATCATCACTAGGATCAGAGTATGTGATACAGTACTGTTACAGTGTAGTATGATGTACAGTGTTGTATTATCACTAGGATCAGAGTATGTGATACAGTACTGTAACACTGTAGTATGATGTACAGTGTTGTATTATCACTATGGATCCCGAATATGCCAGAAAGTCAGATAATGGTCACCCATGCTCAAATTTCAACAAATTTCTCAATATGACACATTTAATCTGCAATGGCTAGAAATACTTCTATCACTGTGCTTCATTGCAAATTTGCAATACTACTTTACCATATTGTACAACACAGTACATGAACAACAGAGATGGAAGAGAGGTCAACAATATTAAAGTGGTTACTTCAGGTTTATTGGAGGGTTTGCTTGCTGTTCTACTGTAAACTAAGTACTGCAAAACTGCTGCAAAGTATAAGGTACTGCCTGGCTACTTACTTTAACCTACTGTAAACCACTCTACTGACTCACAAGAGAAAAAATTACATCTCATATATACCTTTTGCATGCAACAAATATAGACTGGTCTGGAGGTTTCTCTCCCTAAATAGGAAGGGCCAGTAAGTAATTAGAACTGGTACATCACAAATTACATCATGGTGGATCCATTTTCTTGGTATACAGAGCTGTGTGTGTAGCACAGACAGGAGTAAGATAACGTTTCATTAAAATTATCAATCAGACCCTGTGTTCATTGTATATATAGCATCAAATTGATTTTCAACCCCCGATCGTTAACAAAAGACCCCCGATCGTTAACATAAGACCCGTGATCGTTAACATAAGAACTCGATCGTTTACATAAGACCCGATCGTTTACATAAGACCCCGATCGTTAACATAAGACCCCCGATCGTTAACATAAGAACCCCGATCGTTAACATAAGACCCGATCGTTAACATAAGACCCCGATCGTTTACATAAGAACCCGATCCTTAACATAAGACCCCCTGAACGTTAACATAAGACCCCCGATCGTTAACATAAGACCCCGATCGTTAACATAGGACCCGATCGTTAACATAGGACCCGATCGTTAACATAAGACCCCAGATCGTTATTATAAGACTCCCAGATCGTTAACATAAGACCCCGATCGTTAACGTAAGACCCCAATTGTTAACGTAAGACCCCCGATCGTTAACGTAAGACCCCCAGATCGTTATTATAAGACCCCCAGATCGTTATTATAAGACCCCCATTTGTTATTATAAGACCCCCGATCGTTATTATAAGACTCCCAGATCGTTATTATAAGACCCCCGATCGTTATTATAAGACTCCCAGATCGTTAACATAAGACCCTGATCGTTAACGTAAGATCCCGATCATTAGCGTAAGACCCCGATCGTTAACGTAAGACCCCCAGATCGTTATTATAAGACCCCCGTTCGTTATTATAAGACCCCCGATCGTTATTATAAGACTCCCAGATCGTTATTATAAGACCCCCGTTCGTTATTATAAGACCCCCGATCGTTATTATAAGACTCCCAGATCGTTAACATAAGACCCTGATCGTTAACGTAAGACCCCCGATCGTTAACGTAAGACCCCGTTTGTTAACGTAAGACCCCGATCGTTAACGTAAGACCCCCGATCGTTAACGTAAGACCCCGATCGTTGACGTAAGACCCCCGATCGTTGACGTAAGACCCCGATCGTTGACGTAAGACCCCCGATCGTTAACGTAAGACCCGATCGTTAACATAAGATACCCGTTTGTTAATATAAGACCCCGTTGGTTAAGATAAGACCCCCGATCGTTAGCATTTATAGACCCTGATCGTTATTATAAGACCCTGTGCTCCCAATCACTAAATGGGAAGTTGGTTCTTTACTAGAAGAAAAGTTGCAAAACCATAAGCCATGTGCTGTGCACCACTGAGCACTACTTATACAATTGTGTTAAATTACATGCGTAACAAACAACAATGGAAGTTCACCACTGAGTCCGGTTCAATCCCGAGCTGCGTTCACATTACTAATTTAACACGGAGCACAGGGTCTGATCATCTGTTCATCCTAGAATATCGCAGGGTACAAATTGAGGAGTCTGATCCCAGTTTACTTCCATGTAAACAGGGCCTTAGAAGTTGGCAAATTAGTATTATAATGTAGAATGTTTAGGCTAGTAAATATTTGCTGGGAAGTGTGATGTAGGGCTTCCTATCTGTGCTGTTGACTAAGAAATTGTAAAGGTGAACCTTCTGGAAAGCAAAAGCTTTTGACCAGGTTTAGCAGGCTTAGTATTTGGGATCAATACTGATGACCTTTAACCATCTCCACACAAACATAGTACACTTTTAAAGTAAAGAAATATGTTTAATAGTTCTAAGGATGTTTGCTCTACTCTTTTTGATTCTGTTGCTCAGCTTAAAAGAGCTACAGGATTATAAGTTGGATAGAGAAAGCCATCTCTGCATAGATCTGGATCCCAAATCCTCATATTTATAGACTTTACCACCTCTTGGAACTGATTTTACAATCCACTTGCACAGTTCAGGCTATCTATGGACTTAAAATGTGTAGAAGCATGGAAGTTAACCCTAGGTGATAATGACAGTTCATACTACACCAAACACTGTTAAATAGTCTATAGCTACACTCCTGAGAATATGTAATGCACATTACAGATTAGATTAGATTCTAAAAGGCAAGCTCTTAATTGATTAAACCAAGTGCTGCTTATCAAATTTATGGTTCTGAGAGATTCAAAATGAAATCAATTACCTCCTGATCATGGTGAACACAGTAAGACTAATGCTGTGAAAATAAATATAACTACATTATATAAATGATACATGTACAGTATGTGTACACTTCTATGTGTATAGCTCCATACTGGACTGGGTACAATCTATATTGGACAGGATACAGCTCTGTATTGGACTGGAATGGATACAGCTTTATATTGGACTGGAAACAGCTCTGAACTGGTCTGGGTACAATCTATATTGGACTGGATACAGCTCTGTATTGGACTCGATACAGATTTATATTGGACATTGTGCAACTCTATATTGGACTGGAATGGATACAGCTTTATATTGGACTGGATACAGCTATATATTGGACTGGAAACAGCTCTGTACTGGTCTGGGTACAATCTATATTGGACTGGATGAGCTCTATATTGGACTGGATACAGCTCTGTATTGGACTCGATACAGATTTATATTGGACTGGTTACAGCTCTGTACTGGTCTGGGTACAATCTTTATTGGACTGGATACAGCTCTGTATTGGACTTGATACAGATTTATATTGGACATTGTGCAACTCTATATTGGACTGGATACAGCTCTGTATTGGACTGGATTTAAGCTCTATATTAGACTGGATACAGCTCTGTATTGGACTGGATTTAAGCTCTATATTGGACTGGATACAGATCTATATTGGACTGGAAACATCTCTGTATTGGACTGGATATAGCTCTATATTGGACTGGGTGCAACTCTATATTGGACTGGATACAGCTCTATATTGGACTGGATACAGCTCTATATTGGACTGGATACAGCTCTATATTGGACTGGATAAGCTCTATATTGGACTGGATACAGCTCAATATTGGACTGGATACAGCGCTATATTGGACTGGATACAGCTCAATATTGGACTGGATACAGCTCAATATTGGACTGGATACAGCGCTACATATTGGACTGGATACAGCTCTATATTGGACTGGATAAGCTCTATATTGGACTGGATATAGCTCTTTATTGGACTGGATACAGCTCTGTATTGGACTGGATAAGCTATTGGACTGGATAAGTTCCCTATAAGAATGGATACAGCTCTATATTGGACTGGGTACAGCTCTGTATTGGACTGGATAAGCTCTATATTGGACTGGATACAGCTCTACGTACTTCTCGTAAGAAAGTGAACCATTTATTAACTTCAGTCTTCCAATAAACATGCAGCTTCAAGAGAAAGAAATGGTTGTTAGAATTGTTTTCATATTTGTTAACTAAGTTTGGGTAGCCATTCTTCAATTAAAAGTAAATTGTGGTTCATTGAACTGCAGTGATAATATGTGTTGTTTATAATGATTCTACAAAGTATTGGAATATCAAGTCTGTTCCAGTAAATTTAACTATCATTTTTTAAATCTGTTATGTCATAGTGCAACTAGAATCTGAAACCATTACCTTCCTTTTTATTATTCTTATCATATTTTCAAATTAAAATGTTAATAGTGTTGCCACTGAAACCAATACCATCATTAGTTCATGACAGTAATATCTTTCACACAAACCAATAATAATGCTAAGGTTTGTGTCTCATGTTATAAATCAAACCATGGTCATATAAAACTACTGTTTGTAGATGCATTGCTATGGTACATTACAGAACTGAATGATTCTTGTGTTTGTCATACAGCATCCTAGGTACAGGGGGGGGGGGAGGGGACTTTTAGCAATGTAATTATAAGACATTAGTAATCTTGTGACTGTGCAGTACAAAACATCTTGCAGCGCCTCTCATTTATGAACATTTTAAGAGTTGAGATTCATTTCATCAAAGGAGGCAATAACTTAATATGAGTTGAATTGTCTCATATACTGATAAGTGTGACTGAGATGTCAGTTAATGCCCTATCCTCTGAAATAGAATACTAGAGATCTACACTCAGTTTAGTCAAGTGCCTTGTAATTCATGTAATACTCTATCCTCTGAAATAGAGTACTAGAGATCTACACTTAGTCTAGTGCCCTGTAATTCATGTAATACTCTATCCTCAGAAATAGAGTACTAGAGATCTACACTTAGTCTAGTGCCATGTAATTCATAAATGTAATGCTCTATCCTCTGAAATAAAGTTCTAGAGATCAACAGTACACTCAGTCTGACACCTGAGATGTCAGGTAATGTGCTTTCCTCTGAAATAGAGTACTAGAGATCTACACTCAGTTTAGTGCCCTGTAATTCATGTAATACTCTATCCTCTGAAATAGAGTACTAGAGATCTACACTCAGTTTAGTGCCCTGTAATTCATGTAATACTCTATCCTATGAAATAGAGTACTAGAGATCTACACTTAGTCTAGTGCCATGTAATTCATGTAATACTCTATCCTCTGAAATAGAGTACTAGAGATCTACACTTAGTCTAGTGCCATGTAATTCATAAATGTAATGCTCTATCCTCTGAAATAAAGTTCTAGGGATCAACAGTACACTCAGTATGACACCTGAGATGTCAGGTAATGTGCTTTCCTCTGAAATAGAGTACTAGAGATCTACACTCAGTTTAGTGCCCTGTAATTCATGTAATACTCTATCCTCTGAAATAGAGTACTAGAGATCTACACTCAGTTTAGTGCCCTGTAATTCATGTAATACTCTATCCTATGAAATAGAGTACTAGAAATCTACACTCAGTTTAGTGCCCTGTAATTCATGTAATGCATGCAGTTCCTTTTGAACTACAATATTACTAGAGCACTTGCAATCTCATACGGTATTGGAATTCAGGCACGTCAGTAGGACTGAATGCCTTTAACTTATTAATACACTATCAGTCATCATTGTCTCAATAATTAGCTATAGAAACAGCTGCCAATGCAATGTGTTAAAATACATGAATGCCCCCCAAAAAAACCAATTACTGGAGGATAACTTTTTACGTTGCTACTATTTGCTGATGTGTATTGTTACTATAGTGCTAGTACAATAGACACATACGATATATATGTCCTTGGAGCTGTATTGTTTCAGTGACAGATTTCTCAGTATTTTCAAGTAATACAGTAAAAGACTAGGACATGCATGAGTGACATATAACATTTGATAACTGAGTAGCATTGTGCAGTAGTGCAAACTTCACACAACCAATAGTGGTGCAACATGAATCCCGGTATTGTAACTACTACCGGGATTTTCCTCAACATTTCGTCTATGGTTCTAATCACTTAATTACGAGACTGTAAATATCATTCATTCAATGGCATAGCCTAGGCCAACTACAAACTATTACACCCACGGTTAAATTAAATAAGACATCCAAAATAACACGCCACATTATGGCCTTTACTTTTTTAACATACACTTTCAAAAAAGAAAAGCATAAACCTTGGAAAAAAGCACCCCACACCATCCTTCATTAATACCCGACGTACGATATTAGATCAACATGTTCGCACGTGGATAAATCCTGCTATCCGTACACAAACAGAAATTGGGGATTCCCAAAAGTTCACACTGAAAGTTTTCAACAATCAGCAAGTCACCATGTGTTTGAATGATTTATATTGTTAATAGGCTGTTGTTTTCTCCACAAAATATACTTTCAATAAGCACCATATCCATCTTTTGTACAAAAATTCTTAAAAATTGAACAAGTAGCCAAAGATATCTATGAATGACATCGTGCAACCCTCCGCAATAATAAACGAATCCATTCCATTACAGCATCAAATCTCAAGTACCGTACTGCACAGTACCGTACCTAAAGGCTATAATAATAAATACAGTCCAGGCAAAGATGTATTTAAGCTGGATATACTCAGTGCGGTGTTGGCTCGAAATTTATTAAATCGTTATAATTATTATATCAAAATAAGGTGAATTACATGTGGTAACATTTTATACATGGGGAACCTTCACAATCATTGTATGAAGGAGGAATTAATAGCGAATATTTCAGAATAACTTTGAGGTCCCGCAACATGCAAAGCCCAAGCTACGTTAGATATTTGGTGTAGCTTAGGTCCAACTTGCCATGTGAAAAGCTGATTCGTTAAATTATAGGTCTAGGCCAGTACGTAAATTGATCAGTATGTTATTCAAAATAAGAACACAGACACTGTTTTCTTTTTTCAACATGTCCAGCAAAGGATTATAAAGAATGTAATAACTTGAAGCTAGATATGGATAAAAGAAACTATACTGTAGCTAGCCTTAAATATTACCAAACTTGCAGTATAGTATCGAAGTTATCTAAAATGTTTTTCAAATCAGATTTTCCCTTTTCACCGTAGGTTTGTTTTTAGCATGAACGGTACACCTACTGTATGAAGAAGGTAATGACTTTCTTCATTTGTGCAATGTTTAGAATTAATTGAGAGACTAACCTCTGAATTATTGGTGAATAAACCTTTCTAGCTTGGGTAAAGAACTTGACTAAATTACATACCTCTGATTGCTTAAAAAGGAACCATTGTTTGTTTGACCATGAAGGACCAAATTGCAGTCTATAAATGGCCAATAAAAAAAAAAAAACCCTTTTGTGTATGTCAGGAAATGATTCTCATACAACATACAAATAATGCCAGATAACTTCAGTTGAACAGTCTGAAGCACGTACAGTTTACCCAATGTAGTTGCTGTTGGCCTCTACATATGTGAAATTCCCATCTGAGATGCAGTATCATTATGTAGTAACCATGGAGACAGAAGGTACACACGTTATCAGATCATGAGAACGTTCATATGCATTCTTGACTCATCATTTTTGTGTCGTTTTGATCTGATCCTTTGTGTTCATAAAGGGTTTTTGGGGTGGAAGATGGGAAAGGAGGTCATTGACCGGAGGGTTCCGGTCATAGAGGGTGCACAGTGTTAAAAGGTTACCAGTTCATTCTAGGTACGGTAGAACAAGAGTGCTGAAGTTGTGGGGAGACAGGTAAGCTCGTCTCCCGTAAATATCCAAATCTGGTAAGTTTTGTAGTGTTTTTGGTCTGTGATCTGATAATTTGCTCTCCTCCTATTTGTCAAACGTTATCCGGATCAACATTTACAAGCATAAGAACTTTATTCGTTTCGTAGAGGGAAAAGGTCAAGAGAGGTCCATGTCTTGACCTAGAATCAACACAGTAACTCCAAAGATTGGAATTTCTTACTTAGCATATTGATCAACCTTCTGAAAACAAGAAAACCTATGATTTTGTTAGAGGTCATAGGTCTTTTGAGGCCACCAGAGCTTAGCTGAAAACATTGTAAAGGTGACAACTCCAAATTTACTTCGCTCCTCGCTTACCTGTGACCTCACAACCTTAGCACCTCGTTCTACAGTGCCTATAAAGTCCTGGTAAAATAATAACACTGTGCGCCCTCTATGACCGGACCCCCCCGGTCACTGCCCTCCCTTCTCATTCTACCATTAAAAGTGTCATCACACAGATTTCTTGTGGAAAAATTTCCCTTGGATATTGTCTTGGTCTTTTTTTTTATCGTTAAAAGTTTTCTTTCCTTGGATTCTTAGGAGTATTAGCGGTCTTTTCCAGCCCTATAAGTGTCCTTTTTGTTGAAAGGGAGGGTTTTGGGGACTGTTTTTTCCCAGTGCGTTTCCGCCCTTAGGTTTTTTTTTTGCGGGGGTAGCAGTTCCGCGAACTGCCTAGGTTTTCCCACCATTTTCCTTCCCCACGCTTCAGGTGTGTCGTTGTATTTTCATGTTTACTTGTATTTCTATTCGCTATTTCTATCTTCTCTATCGCTCTCTCATGTTCTTTTTCAGCTTGTGTGTTGATTTTTGTTAAGCCACTTTCGTAGCGTAATTTGTACCAAATTAGCCGGCTGTAATTGTTTGAATATGCAAAAAAAATCAAAAAAATTATGAAAATCTGAAACTTCAATAATTCAGCTTTAACATGACACCACATTTAGGGTGCTTCAGTAAAGTGTGAAATTTGGCTTCTAGGGATACAATAGCTTGGACCTGCTCATGTATTATCCTTATAACATCTCCCAATGGTCATCATTAAAATGTCTCCCAATGGCCTCGTATCTCGAATGTAAATGTGCTCTTTAAATAATATCAGATCTTTTCTGGTAATTATGCTTTTCAGTTCCTGCCTCTTTAATTGGGCGTATGTTAATTTAGCTTCTACAGTAGATTGTACATGTGTAGTATTATCAAAGTAGGAAACAGTATATCACAAATAGTGTAGTAGTGTACACTTCTAATTAAGAAACAGTACACTAAAAACATTAATAAAAATTACACTTCAAAGTTAAGCTATAAACATATTAATAAAAATTGTTACACATACCTCAAAGTAATTAAAACATAGAACAAGTAGTGCCAACATGTCATATCAATGCAATAAACATTGTAAGCAAGCTGTACAGACAGTACATGTATGTAAGTTCAAAGCATGAAGCTATACACACAGACAGTACATGTCATGCTAATTATCTGCTTAAAAGCTGCACACATGTACAAATAGTTTTACAAGGTTAGGCCATGATTCCTATTCACATCTGAAATGTATTCAAGGCACATAGGTTAACAATGATGATACCGTGATAAGGCCATCACATTATGATGTCCTGCTGCTGCATCCATGGGTAAGCAGTCTTACAGGGACCATTGTTTCTAATAACATAACTTAGATCACTTCTGATTAGATATTAACTCAGACACAAACCCAACAATTGTAGCCATATGAACAAGATCTTCGAAATGAACATCTCCCCCAAATAGCTGATAAAAATCATGCTAGGTTTGGAAGTTATCATAGTTATAGGTTGTGTCCAAGGGGTGTCATTTTTCAAATATATATTGCCATAAAATCACTTTCTCTAAGTTGTATTTCTGTTGACATTTGCAAGGCAGACATATTTTAATAACAGTGTTGACACTGAAACAAATGATCAGTAAGTTATGTTTAAAGCTTTGTGCAAGAAAACATAGCAATTTAAAACATATGATGATGTCATTAGACTTGATCAAGTCACCAGCCTTGCATACATTTTCTTAGCTTTTTGGTGATGTTGTTGATGACAATAAGGATGGTCCATACTTACATAGGTTAGTGTCTCCTTTAATATGCAAGTACCATTACTGGTTATTGATGGTAGTAGTACTGTGATAGGACCTTCACATCATATATCATGTTCAGATCATGACTATTTATGTGTAATGTGTTCATAAAAATGTAATTATATGCACTTCACCAAACTCACGTACAGTGTATGTTTACTAATACACTCAAGTGTTTGCAACAACAAGTTACAAATTCTGTGTTGTACAGTTTGTTTAAATACTGTGTTTACTTTCTTCCCTGCCTGGAATGTTTGAACAACACTATAATGAAATTATGACACCTGAAAGAGGAAGCACAGCCGGCTTCATTATAACTTACAGTACTTCAAACTTTGCCAAAGGCATGATGGTTATTATCTCACAAAGTTCTATAAGCTTCTGAAACACTTCAAGCAAAAATTGACTTTTACACAGTAAACAGCAACTTGCAATTGATGAAAGGTTCTTGTTCAGTATGAATCAGGTAGCAGGCTTGTCAGTTACAAAAACTGTGATTGACAAATGAGTAGGGTTGTACAGAATACATGAAAGTAATACTTCCACTTGGTACATTTATATTAAAATGATGGGATAATTCATATTTGGTCATGTGTTACTCCTTTTGCATAGAACCATGAATCCTTCTATACACGAACATACATTCCTAATAACCAGCTATAGCCTGTACCTTGTTTTGAATCTAAAGTTAAAAGTTGTTTTATTTAAATCACATTTTGGGAAAATGTCTAAGACATTTTGAGCCAAAGTCAATCGGTCAAGTGTTAATGACTCGGGACAGTATTGATCCATAAATAATTTGATCTCTAAAGTTTTGTCTGGCTAAAATCCCTTTTTATCCTATATTTTGGTACAACATCTCCTTTTGTCCCTTTGTTTAACATAATTTGTGAGATGTTCTGAATGAAGTTGGCTTGGGTTTCAATTCTGGATTGCTAGGAATTCCAACAGTAGGTGTAGAAAGTGGACATTATTAATGTACTGTAGCCCCTATAATGATGTACACCTACAGTAGGTGTTTAAAGTGGACATTATTAATGTACTGTAGCCCCTATAATGATGTACACCTACAGTAGGTGTAGAAAGTGAACATTATTAATGTACTGTAGCCCCTATAATGATGTACACCTACAGTAGGTGTTTAAAGTGGACATTATTATTGTACTGTAGCCCCTATAATGATGTACACCTACAGTAGGTGTTTAAAGTGGACATTATTAATGTATTGTAGCCCCTATAATGATGTACACCTACAGTAGGTGTAGAAAGTGGACATTAGTAATGTACTGTAGCCACTATAATTATGTACACCTACACTAGGTGTTTAAAGTGGACATTATTATTGTACTGTAGCCACTATAATGATGTACACCTACAGTAGGTGTTTAAAGTGGACATTATTAATGTACTGTAGCCCCTATAATGATGTACACCTACAGTAGGTGTAGAAAGTGGACATTATTAATGTATTGTAGCCCCTATAATAATGTACACCTACAGTAGGTGTTTAAAGTGGACATTATTAATGTACTGTAGCCCCTATAATGATGTACACCTACAGTAGGTGTTTAAAGTGGACATTATTAATGTACTGTAGCCCCTAAGATGATGTACACCTACAGTAGGTGTTTAAAGTGGACATTATTAATGTACTGTAGCACCTATAATGATGTACACCTACAGTATGTGTAGAAAGTGGACATTATTAATGTACTGTAGCCCCTAAGATGATGTACACCTACACTAGGTGTTTAAAGTGGACATTATTAATGTACCGTAGCCCCTATAATGATGTACACCTACAGTAGGTGTAGAAAGTGAACATTATTAATGTACTGTAGCCCCTAAGATGATGTACACCTACAGTATGTGTAGAAAGTGGACATTATTAATGTACTGTAGCCACTATATTTATGTACACCTACAGTAGGTGTTTAAAGTGGACATTATTAATGTACTGTAGCCACTATATTTATGTACACCTACAGTAGGTGTTTAAAGTGGACATTATTAATGTATTGTAGCCCCTATAATGATGTACACCTACAGTAGGTGTTTAAAGTGGACATTATTAATGTACTGTAGCCACTATAATGATGTACACCTACAGTAGGTGTTTAAAGTGGACATTATTAGTGTACTGTAGCCCCTAAGATGATGTACACCTACAGTAGGTGTTTAAAGTGGACATTTTTAATGTACCGTAGCCCCTATAATGATGTACACCTACAGTAGGTGTAGAAAGTGGACATTATTAATGTACTGTAGCCCCTATAATGATTTACACCTACAGTAGGTGTAGAAAGTGGACATTGTTTATGTGCTAATAAAATGACATATTCATAGGAGTAGAAATTTAGTGGGCATTATTACTGTCCCTAAAATGACATACACCTAATACCGGTTGGCATCTTTTGCCAATGTTTACGTGTCATGCTTCATATACGGTAGCCCTAAATCTGAGTCAACTTGTAATTTTGACTGCTCAGAGAGTGATGTACGAAACATCAGACACACCTCGCACGAGGTTTAGTTTTCATTCTCTTGAGCTGCAAATTCCTTGCATTTGAATGACTTTTAATTGACTGTACATTTATTACCTAGCCATGACCAATATACTGTACATACCAGATCTAGATCTGTGTGTGTTTGTAAGGTGTGAGCTACAACTTATTGAATTTTAATGAATATTATAAATTCATTTTATACTTGTCAAGGTAGAGCATTCTTCTATAGTAATGACTTGTTAGCAGTTTAAAACTATTCATGTAACTTATGAAAGTCTGACTGCATCTGCTGCTGCTGTAAATAGGAACTTTCTCCAACTAGTGCCCAAGGACTCCACCAAGCTTTCACTCTTGCCCCAAGGACTCTACTGAACTTTCACTCCTGGAACAAAAAAATCATAAGCTTTCCTGAATTTTTTCTGTCTTAAAAAGTAATATGAAGAAGAATTCCCTTTGTAGTAAGTGCCTGCAGTATGCGAAGGTAATTGACCTCTGTATGAACAGGGCACATGAAACTGGGATGCTTGGAGGCGGCTGGGAGCTGTCTTACAGCTCTCTGGTTTGAGGCAGGCCTTAAGAAACAAGAGGAACCAAAAGGATTTCATCTTTGATGGCTGCTAAGATGACAGAATGGCATAACGAAGCACTTAAATGACTACTTCAGTTTTCCCTCATGTAAAGACATCTAATATGGTAAGAAGCACTATACATACTCTATTGCATGCACCATTAAGTGCAACGATATTTGTGCTGTTTATCGAGATCGTTGTCACAATTTAGCTGGTTGTTATGAAGGGTTTGTGTGGGCATAGAATTAATGTAAAGATTCATATTGTCTCATGATGATAGTGGGATTTATTCAGTGTTAATTGTTACTAAAGACTGGTGGTTTCCGTGGGAGTAAACCTGGTAATATAATAAACCATTTGATACACTATATAGTACTTAGTAAATACTGTAGTAAGCTGACTTTTCAATTCAATTTGTTACTTTTGCCAAATATTAATTCATTGTTGTTATTAAACTAGTGATTGTTATGTACTTTTTGAACCACATGTTGGGTGGGATTCAATATGATTGTGCTATAGCACTTGTTATTTACCATTTAAGGCCTTTATACCTTGAAATTTGATCTAGTGGTCACCAAACAGTATCAGGAAATAGGTACAGTAGTTGGCATGTGTGTGTGTCTACACATACATAACTGACTGTGTTATTACACTATGTATGTGACAAGCATGGAATATCAAGAATGGTAAGTTGAGTTGATTCCCACAGCTGCCCAGTGATGATCCATTGTGTTTTCAAAGTGAATTGTGTGCATTTAATGAGTGGGTGTGACCTAGTAATGTGAACATTTAATATGTGTGATAATTATTCTATTTGAGTTGATTTGTGGTGCAATGATACCTGCCCAGTGATGGTCCATACTTTTTTTAAGGTGGATTGTGTGCATATTTAATGAGTGGGCAGGACCTACAGTAGTACTGTGAACATTTCATAATTATTATACAGGATAACAGACCCGTCAACTCTCCCGGTTTTTACCCGAAGCGCCCGGCCTCCCGGTTTCATATTCTATTCTCCTGGTTTTTTAATGTTTCATCACTTGGGACATTTCTGAAAATAGCCAACAATTAGTCCTATGCTTAGTAATTCCCCACAGTAACGCTGAACAGGAAAGGCTATTCAGTGTAGTTCCCAAGAAAAAGACAGACAGTTGGTGAAGTCTCAAGCTTGATGGGACTCTATCTACTGTAGCATATTAGCCATGTAGTCACAGTACCCAAAGTCCACTGTTCCCTGTTTCAAATGGAAGCCTACTAAAGAAACCCTGTAGAAAGCGAAGCGAGCTGCTGTAAACTACAACAAGAAACACTGATTGGATGATTCTCTTACTGTATTGCATAAGTTGACTGTACTTATTCAGGAGTATTTATATCATTTTAGTTGAAAAATTACCAACCTCCCTAGTTTCCCCCTGTTCTCCCTATTTTTTGGCCCTGAAAAAATGTTATTCTCCCTATTTTGGGGTCAAACAGGTTGACAGGTCTGGGATAATTACTTCATGTTTGGTATGGACATGACGGTTGACCATCAAAATATTTTCAATGCAATTCTTTGGTTCCTGATTAAATATTCATGAGGGAAACTTGGGCCAGTAAAGATTTGGCTCAAATTAGCTTACAAGTAAACATTGAACATAGAAGCTCAGGAACCAACAGAACTTTACAGTGTGAATTTGTGAGGCTCAGTGGTGGATGGCATATTAATGAAAACCTTCAAAATGCCTCTCTTTGAATTTCTCATGCAATAATGACTTCACATTTGGGATAATGTTCCATGTGCTTTTAACTTTCCTTCTTTCATTTTGATTAGCATATTCATGAGGGACAGGTACTGTACCCAACACATACTTAAAACACTGAGAGTACAAACACTGACACTGAACACTGAGGGACAGGTACCCAAACACATACTTGAAACACTGAGTGTACAAACACTAACATTGAACTCTGAGGGACAGATACTCAAACACATACTTAAAACACTGAGAGTACAAACACTGACACTGAACACTGAGGGACTTGAAACACTGAGAGTACAACACTGACACTGAACACTGAGGGACAGATACCCAAACACATACTTAAAACACTGAGGGACTTGAAACACTGAGAGTACAACACTGACACTGAACACTGAGGGACAGATACCCAAACACATACTTAAAACACTGAGTGCACAAACACTGACACTGAACACTGAGGGACTTTAAACACTGAGAGTACAACACTGACACTGAACACTGAGGGACAGATACCCAAACACATACTTGAAACACTGAGAGTACAAACACTGACACTGAACACTGAGGGACAGGTACCCAAACACATACTTGAAACACTGAGCGCACAAACACTGACACTGAACACTGAGGGACAGATACTCAAACACATACCTAAAACACTGAGAGTACAAACACTGACATTGAACACTGAGGGACAGGTACCCAAACACATACTTAAAACACTGAGTGCACAAACACTGACACTGAACACTGAGGGACTTGAAACACTGAGAGTACAACACTGACACTGAACACTGAGGGACAGGTACCCAAACACATACTTGAAACACTGAGAGTACAAACACTGACACTGAACACTGAGGGACAGGTACCCAAACACATACTTGAAACACTGAGCGCACAAACACTGACACTGAACACTGAGGGACAGATACTCAAACACATACCTAAAACACTGAGAGTACAAACACTGACACTGAACACTGAGGGACTTGAAACACTGAGAGTACAACACTGACATTGAACACTGAGGGACAGATACCCAAACACATACTTGAAACACTGAGAGTACAAACACTGACACTGAACACTGAGGGACAGGTACCCAAACACATACTTGAAACACTGAGCGCACAAACACTGACACT
>JAIPMN010000940.1:0-12287 GCA_020650975.1 Apostichopus californicus | reverse complement strand
ACATATATACAACGTAGAATAAAGCACACAAACACACAAGAAACATGTTCAGCTCAATTCTCTCATGTTTAATTTTCGCCAAATTGTGATGAAATAAGATGTATGTTTTCGATAAACTAGCTTTTCTGAATAACAGCGAATGCGAGATGAATAAAGGAATAATAGTAAGACATGACAAGTGACAACATCATTAAAGACATGCAAGTTCTTGGAACAAAGATAGCCTCCACCAAAACATAACAGAAGGTTAACCTTACATTACATACAGACTCACTAGACGCAGTATAAAGGTTACCTTACACTCGAAACAGACTCATTACACTTAACGCAGTATAGCGACTCGGGCATGGTCTACCAATTAAAATAAAGAATCAGGCACGTTACTCTCAGTTAGTAATGCTTTGTCATATTACACTACATATAGCATAAAGATCCAGCTATACTTATTAAAAATTAAGTCACAGTCATCTGCAATATATTCTAGATTCTTCTAATATTTCAAAGTGAAGTACAATTCCAGTGTACCAACATCTCTAAAGCAAAAGCTTTGATGATGTAATTTTATCCCTCATTTTTTTCAAGACAAAGAGAAGAAAATTATTGAAAGCACAAGAATATATTAATTTTAAATTCTATAGTTTGGAATTATTACTTGATAACACATCCATGCTATTAAGCATTGTAGTATGGCTGACTGAGATGTAATTTCCTACTTACACATTACAAATTGCTTTAAATCTTTGCTTTAGATATGCAGAGCAATGACGACCATTGCGCCTCTCCATCTCTCAAGAAGAGGAAATCATTAACGAGAGAGATGAAATAAATGACCTTCACATTTTAACCTGAGAGGTTAAAAGCGAGGTATATTTTCACTTTTGAAAGGCCACTTACAGGTCAATTAAGATGTGTCTTATGGAATGGTGACCATACATGTGAAATATTTACAGGTATGTCAAGTTCTAAGATGAAACTTAATCTTAATATCATGCAAATGTGTATTTTGTTTGCATGCTTGAATATAAAATTCAATGTGGCAAGTCGTGGACGGAGGCCAGCCTAGCTTTTCATTGCAAATTAATTTTGTACGCTAGGCTAGTCATGTAGTCAGATGTTGACGAACTGTACCCATTTAGGTACGCTACATAATGAAGGAATATATCTTGTTTCATAGCGATTTGTGCATTGATATTGCGCTGATATGTGAACGCGCACGAGCGGGTTTACCACGACCATCTTAGATATGTTGGTGAATAGCTAAATACAAGAATAAACCAGAGATCAATTATTTTCGTGTTATCGATTTTACTTGTGATCGAAACTTGAGTTATTTTCCTTTATTAAATCTATAATAACTATTTATGAAAAAGTGTTAACTTTTATTTATCTTGGACTTTTTTTTTGTATGTAAAGCATCTTATTGCACACCGTCTGATGCAGTTCCTAACAATAATTGGTTAAAAATACTTCCCAAAAGTAAAACAACAAAGAAACAACAAAAATATATTGCACATTTGTTTAAAGATATTTTTTATGTTTTAAATTAATCTACATAAGTCTTACTGTAGTACGATTGTGTGCAATGTAATAAAACAATGCTTCATGCAACCAAGATTAACCAATAGTGACGATTTTTATTTAGCGTTTTTCGTACACCCATATCATAAGCCGATGTTCACGTCTTCTGTAGGTTAATTCTGTTGAAGATCTCAAAAGATGAAATGAAAGAAATAAGATCGTTTACCCATCACAAAATTACCAATCATGAAGATTATTTCTACAACATTATATTAACAGTGAAAGCCACAGTTACACGGTGAGGGTAAACCTAAGTCAATGTAAATAGATTTCGAACACAGCTTGAAATTAAACATTTCGAAAATGATGATAACGTTTTCAAGTTTAACAACGATAAGTGCCTTCATTCATTACATACACTTGTAAGGCAACATAATATATATGGTACAGTGGCATGTATACTTCATGGAATGTTTTGATGGAATGCCAGAATATGTGTTTCATTATGGGTGGTTCACATTACTAACAATTTGTAACCATGTTTCATGTGTCAGTTCTGTGATCTTCATAACATCACTTAACTTGCTTATACCACTATACGCTAGTCGAATGTGAATATCAATCACACAATCGATTTGTAAATATCATTTGATGACGTCACTGTGACCTAATCAAGTAAGTGATCTAAGAAATAAAGCAAATATTTTTATAATAAAAACGATTACAACGTTAAACTGTATATTTCAATCAACTACCGGTATGTAGTTTAAAATAGTTTTCTTTCTTTCTTTATATGTTATTAGATCTAGATTACAATACGCCCATTTACCCTTCCATATTTACCTAAACATTTACATTGAATTTACAATAAATACTACTTCATATATGAAATATTTAAATCTTTCTTGTCAAATCTTCTAATTTATTCGATTTGAAGAAAAGGTAAGATCATTTATAAAGGCAATCGAAACCATTTTAAGTATAGCCAGTATCACATTTTGTTTCGGATTTGCCTTATGGATTGCGTTTAAGTTCAGACAATCTGCATAATAATAGGTACGTACTACGCCGAGCTCCTAAATATCACGTTTTACAATTTAATCACATGGTCTAGCACCAGTATCAAGAAGTCAGTTTTGAAGAAAAAGCTCGACCCGGCATCGTTAGCTTTGTTGGTTGATCAGTTATTAAAACTGACATGTTTTGAAGAAATGATGTTTGTCTGTTTGTATGAAATTTCCGGCACTTTTCCTCTTAAATGCCTACACTTTGAATATTCATACAAGGATATACATTTCAAATCACCAATTACATCTGAGCCGGTAAAGATTCTTTGTGTCGATTAAGACAAACAACACGCACATGATAATACAACACTGTGATAGGTATATCAGAGCAACACTGCAGGACGCCGACCTGCGACAGGTAGAAAAGTGTTCGTATTTATATGTTTTATACATAACATCTTAAATATCCAATAATATTATAGCTCTCAATGGAATTTCAAGAGATGCGCCAACAGTTTTTTTCATTGATCAACTTGACGACAATAACTGCTGTTTCTGCTTTGCGTGGTTAATTCTGCAGTGGTAAGATCCAGTGATGCCCCTTATATATACTAGTAACTCATGTACGATGCAAGCGACATTACTATCAACTTTGGGTAGGAAATGTGGACTTCTATGCATATACCATCTTCGTCCATCAATCGTGAAATGAATAAATATGACAAGTAAATTAGGTCAAACCGTGCAGAAGTTCAACGTCACTTGTGTCTGTTTTCTTAACTAAGGAGACATAGAATTGCGGCATTCGTCTTAAGGAGACATTGCGCGCATTCGTACTCTATAACCAAAGATACATTTTCGTCTTTTACGATCAAATTACGGATTCCTCCCTGTGACATTATTTTCTCAAGTACCAGATAAAACATAGACTAAACAATGCTGGATGCACAACTGGAGAACGCTTATCGTGAGCACTATATACAGATCGATGCATGCAGAAATAATAATATTAAAAAACAACAAAACAGTTTAGCGAATTTAATTAAGACAGCAACATTGTTGGTGGTACCAACAAGTTTTCATTTCTTATTGTTCCTCTTCTGTGCACCCTACGAATGATATCATTATTAATAAATCGCTCAGTTCAATATTGCTACAATAATCGTGTCTTTTATGCTTATTGCTAAACCTATTCAGTTCCCTACTTCTCACTTTTGACGAGCTGTTTAATCCACGAAGCAGCAAAATATGGTTCTCCAGAGAGAAATCAAGCATGATGCCACAGACAGATACAATCCTCGAGTCAGGAATATTGCATAATCAATCATTGTAATTAGCAAAGATAGAGACAAACATCTAGCAAAGATAACTACTGATACGTCTGACACGTGTTGTATCAAGGTCCCTCCTCCTCCTCACAATACCCCCCCTGACCCCCCCCCCCCACCCTCGTTCCTTAGTGAATTCCTTAGAATTCACTGTCGCTCCCATTTATCAGTCCTGTGGGCTTGTAGGACAGTTGATATGTGCTACATACAGGGGTACCGTATTTGTAATAACCTCCTGTGTGTCGATTTATGGTACCGACAGGGGTACCGTATTTGTTATAACATCCAATTTTATGGTTAATCGTCCAGAGTGTAATGGTGGCAATCTTACAGGAGACATAAACCCAACCATCAACTTTATAGTTTATTCGAAGGAGATCTATCAGAAAGACAAATTCCCCTAAGAGCTAATATAAATATTTGTCAATCTGGAAGATATTGTGTCTGTGAGCTGTCATTTCAGATATCGCAATACCAATAGGATCCAAACCAATTGAATTTTTCTTTTGTTTCTTTTCATATTTTCAAGTTTAAAAGTTAAAAACGACGACACTGAAAATAATACTATCATGAGTGTTTGTTAATAGCTGACTTATTTTAGATAGAGCTTTGACATCTCTATTACAGAAAACAACTATTGCAGTAAATAACGAACGAAATAACATTATTCTTAGCTATTTGGGGAATATTTCTATCACAAAGATTAATAATTGTGGTTTGGGTTCTGTCTCCTGTGCATGCTTACTGCGTTATTCCATATAACAGTGATGTATTAGTACCTCCCTACACTTAACATACAGACGAAAGGAATGCTATTTGCCAAATGTCTTGTGAAAAAGATCTTTCAATGTGTAATTTTTCTAAATTCGTCTCTGTACTATCTTTGTATACCCGGCCATTAGGTGACGGTATGATCTGTTCGTGTTTGGATTATTTAAAAAAAAAAAAGATTTTCTACTACTTTCGCTATTATTTTCATAGTTTTGAAAAACATATATTTCTGTCCAATTAGCTCAATTTAATTCAGTCACATGTGACAGCAGAAGTCAAGGTTTTAAATCCTCAACTTGTAGGGCCAAGATGATCACAGGTCAAGCTAAGACATGAGCAAATATGTAGCTGGATATTATCATAAATCATAACATCTTTTCGAACATTGACAATGTATTTTCATGTCACTAAAACATATGAACACGTCCGTCAATATTGATTTTAACTGCCATTAATCAATTTTGCCATTGCGAAATTGACGAACTGAACTCCAACAATCTAATAAAATATGTTTACTTTTGTTTAGCGAGCAAGCAATGCGTTCTTCTACATACTGACAATTAAGCAATGTTATCATGTTGCTTTAATTGATTCTGTTCATGAAAGAAACACCTCGGTGTTAAAAACAGCGTCTTAGCTGGCTTCAAGGAATAACATGTCTGAAATGTCGGTCGGGTTGGAGGATCAGCGAAAACTTAACAAGTATCTTATTTAATCGATACGTGGTGACAGTTTAAAATATCAAGGTGATATTTAATCCGAAAAGAAGACTTTATCAAACATAGACATTGTAAAGGTTAGAAGAGGAAGCAGCCAACAGAGTACAAACAAAAGCGTGATATCACCTGTTGGAGTGCACGAATGCATGGTAAACTTAACAGGAGTACTTTGTAGTTTCAAAAAACTATTCACGCAAGAAATTTAACATTTGCTTTTAGTAATTGTGGACCTCACCGACTTAAATAATATATTAAAGGGCATTAGTTAACCTTTTCAGTAATCAAAATACAGCCTTCTTTTGTAATGTTGTTTCAATTACTATAAAAGAGTAGAGTATTTGGGATTTGCTATCATCGTAAGGAAGTAAATGTTTTTTCCCACTATAACAAACTAAAAGCCTTCATGGGTACCGAAATATTGTTGATGTGTTTCTTTATATCCGCCATTATCTGTTTAAACCATAGTTATATGTCTCTACGAACAGATAGAATAACAGATAGGCTATAGCAGACAATTACTCAGGCATACATATAGATGGCGCGGAAAGAGACATTTAGAGACGGAAAACAGATCAAACAACCAATACATACAACTTGATATTGGTGACATATCTCATCATCAGTGGGCGATAGTCTTTGCTAGACATGTGATTGTACGGTTAGATACCAACAGACGTTGGTTTAAAGTCACTTACAAACAGTGTCGCATACCAAAAATGATATGCATCTGCAATTGAATTATTTTCGGACAAAATAATTTTCTACTCGTTAATTAAGTTACTAATATTTCTCTTTAATATTTTTAATATTTCTATTTTTGTTATCAATTCTTTGTGGCCAAGCTGTTGCTTCTGTCGGTTATAAAATGGGATCAAAATATGTTTGCTATGTAATTGAGCCATCATAACATCTTCAAAGACATTCTTAGAGATCTATGTAAGTAGTGTGTATGTAGGGTGTATGTAGGGTGTAAGTAGGGTGTATGTAGGGTGTATGTAGATTTATGAATTTATTACACAAAATCCCACGCCCTCTTTTGTGTATGCATACCCGATACCTATGGTATGTCACCACCAAATTCTCATTCACTAAATGCATCTAGATAGGTCTTATTTCACTACATACGGTACGCTTTGAATATGCATAAACCGTTGATGGCGTTATGCAACGCTTTGATAGGTCTTTTGAACCAGGCCGCCAGAGAAGCAGAGAGACCGACGAAAACTTTCACCTCGGTTGCGATGATATTTTAATTCCAGCCGAATTGAGATATTGCACCATTGTTATTCTTTACTAAGTATCTTATTTCGTACAGCATTAACAAAGACTCCCATAATTATTATTGTTTTGTTAACATGCGACTGCGGTCTGCTTTCAGTAACAAAGCAACTCCTTCGTATGTTGGTACTCAGTATCGTATTTCGAACAATATTGACAAAGACTCCCATAATAATTATTGTTTTTTGACATGAATTTCGTCACGATTGGTAACTGCTTTCATTAGCAAAACCACCTTTTTCGTATTTTGGTCCTATCAACATCCTGAAAAAAAGTTCTCGAAAATATATCTCTCCTCTCTCGGTGGAGTTATCATCAATAAGTCTAGACAATTAAATAAGGCATTTGTATTCGGTCTCGACTGACGTCTGAGAATACGTCACAACTGAAGTCCCGTACAAGAATTAACATTGTTAATGGTGTTTGCTCGTGACGTATCCATTTTTTCATCTGTCGTTACATTTTTCTCATCACTGAAAATTTCATCTAACTCTGCTCTCATAGGATCGTCTTTGGGACTGGCTTTATCTAATTCATCTTTGAGCTTCACAACAACATCTGTCAGAGACAGTATGTAGTTCTTCGCTAAGGTAAGAGTCTCTATTTTGCTCAGTTTACGTTGGGCGTGCACATGTGGAATCGTGTTACGTAATCCCTGGAAGGCATCGTTTAATGTGTGCATTCTCATGCGTTCTCGTTCATTACTTTCCAATCTACGAACGTTGCGTTCACGAGAGCTCATGCCTTTCCTTTTTCTTACCCCTCTGGGCCCCACCACACCTCTCTCTCTCACGTTGTTCTTAATTTTTTTACAGCCCCGTTCTTCACCTATTGAACCGGCCGATGATTCTCCGTCCGCGGAGCCATCATTAGATGCATCTTCGGTAGAGTTAGAACGATGGAACGTTCGCTTTGGCGGTGTTCTACTGCTATCGGTATTGACATTGTCGTACGAAGATGGCGACCAGGTCTCATCTATCGTAGATAGTGGTGTGTTGTCATTATCTTCAAACCTATTCCAGGCCATGATGAAATCTGACAGATCCCGTCCAGTAACAATGATTGTTGAAATCAACTTAAGGAGGGATGGTTACCTGCAAGAACAAAATAAGAGCAAGTGAGTGTATGTTGACTTATAGTCAAAATGAGAATAGACTAAACTACGTCACAAAGTCATAAGAGAACCACTGAATTTTTTTAATATTAAACTTTTTATCTGTCAATATATTAGTATGTATGCAACTGAATGTAAAACAGTCTGCGCAGTCACGGCCATTTTTAATATTGCTGTAGATATTGGAGGATGAATAGTCACTCTTCTTCCTGAAACTTATACCATGAAATTATATTTACCACTTCCTCCCCCGTACCCCCTTATTCTACATATCAGCGTATCCATTTGGCAGTCTAATATAAGGACATGTAGTAAACTTTTCATCTCTTAAAAGTTTGGGGTAGACGCTTCTACAGCAATCGTGTCTGCAAGGAGCTTACCAATCAATAAACGACAAATATTTCCTTGGTGGAATAGGAGGGGGTGGTGTCATGCTTGATTGCATATATGTGTAATATTCCATCCTATCAAATTATAAACAGCAACTACAGGAAGTGTTATAAGATAAAGTTAAAATTGCAAAAAAATAAAATTATATATAGCAAATGGCGTTACAGGCTGGTAACTTTCGCCTCGTTACTAACGTGCAATCCACGTACTTTAAGTGACTTGGCTATACATGTCTTATGAATTAGAGGAAATTAAGCCACCAGATGGGAAACGCGAAGGTAGCGAAATACCAAAGTTGAGCCGTCGTGGCTGATTTATTCAGCAACGTCTATCATAGAAAACGTCCTTTAATATGCACAAGAGAAATCAACTTTACGGTCGTTGCTCGTTTGGAAATAATAAAAAAGTTCCCTTTCGGGGGCTAACTTCCCTTCTGAATGAAATTAAACATGATATGTTCACAGTTACGAGAAACTGTAATTAATATTACTTGGAACGCGATCTTTACGTCTTTGTTAATAACTGTTTGCGCTTATAAACTGATTGAAGTGTAGATCAATAGGCTATACAAAGAGGGATTTTTTTTCAAAATACCTTCCGCCTGCAATGCCAATAAATTACGGTGAAAGAAAATTAAAGGTTGGATTTAGAAACAAAAAATACACGTCTGAAGTAGAAAAACATGCTCATGAAAGATGCCGTAATAAATATATTTCAGTTCTTTTCCTGATAAACGAGTCAAAGGTAACATATTGATGTATTGTTATATTTAACGTAGAAACGAGTGACTTGAGCGCAGAGAGTAATCCTCGTGTAATTTGTATTAGTATTCTGTTTATACAGCAGTATAACGTATAAACATATTCGTAAGAAAATATCATTGTTATGCCAATGTGGTGTTTGTATTATTAAAGGTATTAACGACTAAAACCAAATTCATCCTACAATCTTACCTTTATATATCCTCTTATCTTAAAGTAACAACTTATCCACCAAAAACCTACTGTCCTGACTGTTATGCAATTAAAATTTCGAATATCACAAAACATTGAGTATTCATTGATTCCAAGAATATGCCAAAAATCCGTTGCAAAAGTATTGCTTTCAACCTCCCTTCTCAAACATACAAGCTACGTGTCTACATAGCGCTCATAAATATTTCTTGAGTGCGAGCTATTTTGAGAACACAGCAGGATCGCTAGACCTCAACGTAAGCATTTTCGATCCTTGATGAATATTTGAGGCGGAAGTCGTTCAACCTGTTCTTATACGTACGCCATCGCTCGCGTTCGGATTGTCTGTCCAAGGAGAAAATGGAAAATTAAATTTTGCGGAAGATTTGATGTTACAGGCCGTTAGTCGCTGTGGTATTGATTGATTCTCATTCCCCGAGAGCTGAAAAGCTTCAACTAAAAGATTTCAATTTTTATTAGAAGATCCGGCATTTTATCGACGTTTCATATCGTTTAACGCTGACGAAAGTATTCAACAGATTTGGATGAAAATTTGACAAAAGAAGTTTGTGTGAATTGGCTCGTAAGTGGTGTAAGATATACTGCTACTGAATGACACTACACTGGGAAAATTGATTTAATAAGAAAAATTTGAAATGATTGAAACACCAAGGCGGTGTATGTTCCTTCCCTATACGTTGTGTGATCGCGGTGCCTGGGTTGAGGAGGGGGTGGGGGAGGGGCAGGTAAAGCACGGTAACATCATATTTAATGTGTGTTTTGCTGCAAGAGCAAGCTCTTTCACAAGATTTAATTGGAAAATAATAGCAACATCAAAACACCATTAGAAGGTGTAAAACAGTCAGTAATGGCTAAATCACAATATCCTTAAAAGGTGTAAACACAGTCAACAATAGCAACATCAAAACACCATAAGAAGGTGTAAAATCAGTCAAAAAAATTCAATCTCCTGTAGGCGTGATGTTGTTTTCACAAAATCGTTTGCCATCAACTATGTGTGATGCAGTGTTGTGCTCTAAATCCTTCTATTTTTCTTCGACCACGTACTGCGCATGACATTATGCAAACCAGATGGTGAAATAGTTGAATAAGTACCTTCCTCCTTCAATGGATTTTACAGACTTTAACGTCAAGAAAATAATGCAACCGGTTGTGCATACATTACATGCAGAATATGTCGATCGAACGCTTTTCGAAACGGGGTCAGATATTTGTGGTATGCCTTTGTTTCACTATGTTACATTTATTTATTTCCTAGTTACCTATTCCGTTTATCCGTATATCAATAACGTACGTAATATATTAATATGTACTTTGATAAATACACACTATTTCACTCACAGTGCCCTATATCATATGTAGCCAACAGTTGTTCCCGCTCATCAAATGAAATTCAAAAGAAGCTACGCCAAATTGTGTCAGTTATTTGCTTTTCACGGTCAAATTCACAGTTCATTCAATGACACTAAGACACAAATGAGTGCAAATTTCCGGCAGACGTAATTGCGACGAACAGATGTACAGTATTCGTATTTTGTATTTGGTTTGCTTTCTTCGTCACACATGCATAGGAGAGTCTGTACTGCCACGTTGAAATAATATGCCGTAATGGCTTGTATATCTGAGACAGACGTCATATTATTGTCGGAGTATATATAAACTAATTGTGCATTCAGTTTGATGAAGATGCGATTTATGAGAATGTGTATAAGCTGCACACTTGAGAATACCCGTGTTCACATATACCTTTTATGTAAATACTTCAAAAAGCTATCTCTTCCACAAAAAAATGATGTTCTTGCATATACCCGAGAGATTACCCCATCGGCATCCTTGACGAGAAATTCACACCAGACCAGGATGGAAAGGAATTGAACCGTACTAGATCTGTTAATCACTGCTTCTATAGAATAATGAAGGAGTGGAGATATACTTCATACAAGCAAACCCCAACCTGGTTTAATAATCAGACGAAGTATATTAAGTACTTAATGTGTCTCCTCATAGGTACAATAAGATTGACATATGATAAATTTCTGTCAATTGCTTCATACTACGCAGGCATATGAAGACGCCATGTATAGGTTTAAGTGTTAATGCACTTATATACAGTTTAATCTAGACTGAGCCGTGAGCATTTACTGCTGTTGATATTCGGATTGTTCGACGATTCCATATCAGTTATTTGGTTAGGCTCAAGAATATGTGTTATTTTTTTAACGATAGGCTAGGCAAAATCATACTAATCAAACTAATTTGCACAAATACATATAACCTTACACTAATTGACCCACCTGTTATCTGTTGCGTTTTGACGTAGAAAAGAAATGGACTAAAACAATAACGCTCATTGGTGTTAGTTGAGAGTTTCTTTCATGAGAATTGCTTTTTTCGTTTGGAACAATAGTAATCTTTCGACTCTATCTAGTTGTGGATTATTTCATCATGAAATCTTGGGGGACTTGCTAACGAAACCAATATAAATTTGCAACACAAATACGGTGAATTCGAACTCTTGTGTTGTATTTTCCAGTCAGTATGGGCGGTAGTTAAACATAGATTTGATACAAAGAAATACTTGATTATAATCCATTCGACATGATTGTAAATATTTTGCAACAATTGATAACGTTTCATATTTGCTTTAGGTTCTACAAACAAGGTGAAATGCACTTTTCCCTCATGCATGGCATGAGAGTGGACGAGACTGTTAACATTAAAATTCACTGGAGAACGATTTCATGTTATCAAAATATGTGAGGTAGTGATCAACCTTAACATAAACCTAACATTTTCACCTAGACGACGGTAAATGCAACAAAGAAATTGCTATCTGCAGAAGATAATTGTAAACTATCAAGTTCCGTTTCACTTCTTTGAGTCGTTCGTGTTAAAATAAGCTAAATAAGGAAACGAAGGAAGCCATAAACTAAGGACGAGCTCGTGCGTCTTCCGACTGATTTAGTACATACTCTTATGTGTTGATATATGTTTGATTCAGCACGTGTGCCGTTGATCACCGAAGCGTGATATTAAATGTAACAACACCATACTAATAGATGCTCCTAGAATGGACTAGCATATCTATCTATCTATCTATCTATCTATCTATCTATCTATCTATCTATCTATCTATCTATCTATCTATCTATCTATCTATCTATCTATCTATCTATCTATCTATCTAT